>JAVJIF010009925.1:0-70848 GCA_038442645.1 Agave tequilana
TGGCGCTTCTAGAAGGCTGACTGGGCGCATGGATGAATCCAGAAACTGGGTTATCCTTTTGGGCTTCTCTTTAGGCCTTTAATTAATCCTTTTATTCTTGATATTTACATGGATTTGTGGGCCTCTTCTCCATTAAAATATGGACTGCAAAAATAGAGAGAAAAGGAGTAAAAAACAGATTTTTATTAATATTATGCATGTATAGAGGTGAAAGATGATGCAAAATGAACTACAATCAGCCAGGGCCACAGGCCCTGGCCGTGGCCATGTTGGAGGAAGGGGGTTGTTGCGCCCTCCCTATCTCTCCTCTTGGGTGGCCACTGGCTACCCTAGTGCCGGCGCTCCGCCGGCAGCCGTGCCCTGCCAGGGGACAGGAAGCCCCTGTGCGTAAGCAACGGGGCTGCCCTCTGTTCTCTCTCTCCCTCTACCTGTCCCTCTCTTACTCTCTCATACCTCTCTCAAGTTCTCTCTCTCCCCGTTTCTCTCTCTCCTCTCTTTCTCTCTAGACTTTTTCTCTCTAAATCTCTCTTTCTCTATCTCCTCTTCTCCTTCTCTCTCTAAAAAATTATGTATAATTTATTTATATTTTATTTTATTTTATGGCGCGTGCGTGAGTTCCTAGGATTCCAGAGTTTTCGACTTTTCTAGAGATTTAGGCGAGTATCCTCGCCTTGAATTAGGTTTTCCGTTTTGTTTGGTCGATGCGTATTTTATTTCATATTTAAATGTATTTTGTATTGGGCAGTACCCCTGTATTTGTATGTGACCAAGTGCCCATGATTGTACATGTATATGCCTCTGACGAATTCCTGTGCTAGGATAATTTCCATCTTGCACATATACTATGCCTTTGATATACTTTTTACTGCTTTTACATGTGTGGCTGACCCCCTTTGTGATCGTTAGCCTACGGGCTCTCTACTTGGCCTCAGGCCCTTTGAGCTTTCGGGCATTTTAATTGGCCTCTGGGAGCTATCAGCCTTCGGGTTCTTCACTCAACCGTATTGTAGATATTATCACTCTTATATGTATGCTTGTGTGGTACTAAAATCTTGTGCAGGCACTTGTATCGACTCTGTTTTCTGCCCACTCACCGTTGGCTATCCAATGATTCCAGGCCTGTTTGTGGTAGCTATTGAAAGTGCGCTTAGACCGAGCATACTTTTAGCCTCCGGGCTCTCGCCCACTTCCTTGAAAGAGAAGTTCGCTCAGACTGTCAGGTCTTTCAGCTCTGTCTGGTAGGCATGCTGAGCGCTCAGCGCTTTATCACTAGTTTCGTCTAGGAGAGATGCTGTCTAATTTTCTACTCGCACTTTAAGCGAGTTGATTGAGCTTAAACCTGCACAAAATATAGAATTTCAGAACTTTTAAGATTAAAGAGTGCAAGTTACTCAATTCTACCGCAATAGCAAGTGGCTAAGCAGGTCATGATCCACAAGGAGGGACTAGCAATGGAAGCTTTTTAATAAGTTCTCTTTTAGGCTACAAAGTATGGTTAAAGTTCTTCTTTAGTTCTAAAAAGAAAAGTAAAAAAGAGTTACAATGAATTTAGGGAGAAAGTGGTAGATTGAGAAGTTAGGAAAATGAAAAATGGATTATCTACAAAGAAATTGAAAAGGGTGATAAAAATGGTTGGAGATTGTGATATTGAAACTAAAGAATAAAAGAAAAGAAAGACAACCTAAAAATTACTTACCTCTTCAGTTCTCATATACCTTGGATCCGTTGCGACGATTTACCTCATCTTGAACGCAATCAAGCATGCGTATAGTATAGGATCTTCCTCATTCTTGATCTGCACTACGAATAAAAGGGCAAGCTGTACTACAAGAGAAGGGTTGTTCATCACCATAGGCCATCAAGGGCACTTGCAACGGCTAAGCAGTCTTGAGGCTATCAGATTCTCATGGATTGCAACACATCAGAGGAGAGTAAAAGAAAACAAGAGTAAAGACAGAAAAAGAAACTTTGATTCGATTCAAATAACAATGAAAAAAGAGATCACTTACACTGGTGTTACCTGCAGTACAAGCTTGCTTTCATTCCTCCAAGAAAGTCGTCCCTCCTCTCAGTTACATAAAGAAAAGTAAAAATTAGATAAAAAGAAAATAAAAAAACTAAGTTACAAACTACAAATTATTCTAAGTTCTATTCTCTGATTGGTCGTCCCTCTATATGTTCTGAAAATCTCAGTATTTATAGGCAAAACCCAACCTATAAGAGCATATGAAGATAGGGGAGCAAATGCTCCCCCTAACTCACCAACAAAGCCGCGGAAACGCGGATTTGACCACTTTTTCGTGGCCAGGGTGTGGCGAGGTGGCCAAACCTGATGGTGGAACTCCCAGCCTTCGTGATTGATGTTTATCTTCAGCTGGATTTGCAGTTTAAGTCCGGGATTTTGACGAAATGGCCTTTGATCCTTGGCTTCAACCGATTGATTTGTAGGGATTTGTTCTAACTAGTTTTCAACCTCTCTAATTTGCCAAGATTTGCCTTGATTCACTGATTTTGAATTAATTCTGATTTAATTCAGAATTTGATGAGCTTTGGGCTCATTTCTCTTCACCCTTCTTTAGGAATGGGCCTGCAAATGAATTAAACAATAATTAGGAAAATAGCAGAGTTTATTCTATAATAGATATAAGAATATGATAATAAATGTGCATTATTAGCGACCGATCACGAGTCGTCCCGGTAACCTTGCCAGGCGCTCTAGTATTAAACACTATTTGCTGTCATACCTCCAGCTCGCTCAGCTCCGTTTGATTGTGCTTAGCTATTATTCTATCGCTTGCCATGTACATACTTGATATGTTAACACTTGACATGCTATTACTTAATACATGTTATTTAGATGCTAATACCTAAACAAGTCTGTATTACTTGACAATTGAAGTGTTATCACCCGACACCCGACATGCTACTACTTGACAATTGCTCTTTGTTATGATATTACTTGTCACTTGCCTAATATTACCCTTCTGTCATCCTGTCACTTGACACCCGGCATGATATACTTGACTCTTATAATTACCACAATAACGAGAATGATGACCTGACATCTTATTTACATCTTGATCTATTATAATACATACTGTACTCCTGATACACATATATTCTTGATATTCCTGGTTTGTTCCTGCTTATTCCCGAAATCTGATAATTAGCTAATGAATCATAAAATGGGACAAGTTACATCGGGTCGGAGGAAACTTGTGGATATCAATTCATGTTTGTGTTTACAGTAGTACTAGGTATGTTGTGCAACTAAAACTTTCGGTCTGACCTGAGGGACTCCAGGCAACTGAGGGGAGTGCTGGCTTCCTCCTTCCTGATACCATCTTGAAAAGGGCATCCTATAAGACCCTCTTGTAGGCCTTGCGGACGGTTCCATACACTAGCAATGGAATATCCTTGACCGTGGTCCCGGAATGTACGAGACCCACTGTAAACATTGTTCGTTGATACCTCTATTAGTTTCCAATAACAATCTTGTTTTATTCAAATGTGGATATATGTGTGATGGGATGCTAGTTCAAATATCTAGACATCTGGGTAAGACGAGTAATGATACTAATAAAAGATCCCAACTATGTATCCATTGTATGCTTTGTCGAGAATCCGTGTTTTACATTAGATGTCTTGTTTATGATCATTACTATATTATACCTGCTTACATTCTGCTTTGTCACTTGTGTTCTATTCTACCAGTCTCCTACTCTTATCTTATCATTCCATCAGTATTCTCTGCTTGATATCACTTGCTGTATAACTACTTGCTCCTATATGCTTGTGCTTACGACACGGTTTTTTATGCATGTTTATGATTGGGATTTATCAATACACGTGTGCTTATCTATGCACGCCACTTGGCATTCGCATCACCACTCACTGGGGAGTTCTAACTCCCTGGATCCTCACGTCCTAGTCTCAGAGCTTGGAGCTTGTGGATTCTCCTAGTTGCAGACTGAGAGGTGCAGCGGTAACGTGGATCACCGGCAGACTGTCCAAAATCCTATTCTTCTAGTCCCCCTGTGCGTCTCTCAAGTTTTTCTTCTGTAAACTCATGAGCGCCCTTTGTACTATTCATACTTGTATATCTCCTTGTATTCTCGCAATTGCGCCTATCGTTGATGTAATAATATTCATGTAATGTTGTATCACATCTGATGATAACTTTGTAATTGTACTCATATGTTAGAATGTATAATGTACCACATGCTTTCGTACTCTGATTCTTTTATGTACTGATGTTTAGCGTATATACGTGAGGGTATTTCTGACCTGTATATATATGTCGCAGTAACGTCTCCATACCCGCGGGATCGGGGCATTACAGGATGGTTTCAAAGCCTAGACTCTGAAATCCTCAGTACGTCCAGATAGCAAATTAATGGTAAAGAAATTTATAACTTGAATGCATGAGTCCTGGGTATACAGTCTAACTATAAGTATAGAGTTATCTATTCTTTCTTGATCATCCTTCCTTAGATGACTACTCCCTTTCCTTCTTTCCACTGTTTTGGTTTTTCGTAGCCTTTATACCAATTTAAGATATAGATAGACTAGAGAGGTAGTGGCTGGTTCTGAATGAAGCTATTATGTGATCTTTTCGGCCAACTCTATCATGCTCAGGTATTATCAGAATTGATCCATAATCTAGTTATCTTTCAGAAGTTGGTATTCAGTTTTTTTTACAGTTATTCTCTATCTTGGCTATATTCTTCAGAGTAATCGATTCCTGGTCTTCAAAATTCTAACTATCGGTCTTCTTTATTTATGCTCAATATTGTCAGGATTTTCTTTATTTTCAGTATTCTGGCTTATTATCAGAGAGCTATCAAGTATGCATTACAGCTAGAATTCTATTGCAAAGTAGTCTTATCAGGTCAGTATTACTCGATATCATTCGAAGATTTATACAGCAAGAAGTATAGAAGATATCTATATTCCAATTATTGTTCAGCCGACTTAAGAGCCCTACCTGTAGTGATTCATATCTAAATTGGTATGATTCCCGTCCCTGCCCCTTTTGTGTTCATTTTGCCCCTTATGAAAATTGCGATGACGCAATTTTTTGTAAGGTGGCTGGAATGTAACACCCTGCTCCTGGAATACGTATTTAGTTGCGTATTCAGATTTTTTGGATCATATTTTTGATTTATTTCTGTATTTATTTTGTATTATGAATTATTTATATAATCATTTTGCCTTGGATCTAGATTTGTGGACTCAGAGTCAGCCCTAGTCTGAACCGGGACCGGATCCTAATGTATTGCTTGATTTAATCTTTTTAGTAGTCAGATTTCTCCGATTTCAATTTCAAATATCATTTTCTAATATTCTAGATTTTCTATGATTTTTTGAATTCTTCTGAATTAAATTGAAAATCTTCAAAACCGTTGTCGACCAATGCCGTTGATCGATTCTCGGATCATTAATTAAGAAATGGAGTTGAATTTCTAGAAAGCTTTCATATTATTTCTTAAAATCACATTTTTTATCTAAATACTTTTCTGAGATTTTTCTTAATTTATCAAAATTCACCGGATTTGGTGTCAGCTAGTATTTTTTGTTGATTCCAGGATTTTTATTTTACAATCAGAATTGAATCTCTAGATTCCATTTTCACATTGCTTCTTAGAATCGTATTTTCTTCATTCGTGCATGGAATAAAACAGTTTAAAAAGAATTGTGCTTTGAAAGTTCAAGTTTAAAATAAAGACATCCTCATGTACTTTCAAGAATGAAGTTTAACTAAGGTATTTTTCTGATTCAAAAAGTGTTGCTTTCATGAAAATCAATCAAGAGAGAGGTGATAGAAGAGATTAATTAGTGAGCCCAGCAAATGATTTAGCTACTCATAGTCAAAGAAAAACAAATAAGAAATTGAAAATTAAACATAGACATACCGATTTGAGTCGAGTTGAACAAGCAAGTTGAATCTCCTTTGATTGACACTTCAAGGATGAATTACACTCAGTTTCATTCTCTCTTTGCTGGTCTAAACTAAAAAATAAAGAGGAGATATAACTTCTCCGAACTATCTAACAATACTCCTCAAACCTTAAAAATGAATAAGAAATTTAATTCTACTCTTCGCTCATTTGTTCAGTACAAAACCCTGCCTTTTATAGGCAAAAACCCAGAGGGAAAGGAGTGAGGAGATAAGGGAAGCAAACACTCCCCTTATCTCCACAAACAAGCCACGGATCCACGGCTTGGGCCGCGGATCTATGGCCAAGATGTGGCAAAATGGCCACATCCTGGTGGAGATCTTTTAAGCACGGGATTTGACTCCCTTTTGTCCGACTGGATTTTGTTGTTTAACTCTGATTCTGATCTGATCTTCAGTGATTCTCAAGCTAACCAAATTAACCGGTTTTCAACCTCTCTAATCTTCATGATTTGCCCTGATTTTCTGATTTTAAATTAATTTTGAATTAAATCAGAATTTGATGGGTTTTGGGCTTGTTTTTCTTCCCTTTCTTTAGCAATGGGCCTGTACTTTATAGAGAAAAATAAGACTTATTAAAAGGATTTATAGATAATAAACATTGTTATGTGACAATATATATGCAATATATGTGAAAGATTAGCTACCTGCAATGTTAGTGCCACAGAGCATGCATATAAGCGTGATAATTCTAGACTATCATGGAGTAGTGAAGCCTGGAGGCTGAGTGAGATAGAAATAAGATTAGTGAGCAGATAAGTGAACTATTAAGCAGAGCTAGACAAGCTGGAACGAGGCTAACGCACAGGTTAAACGCTATCACGCTCGGTGTAGTTATCGTTGGCGGCGAAACCACGATAATGTACAACAATTGTTTGCGGTGTAGCTACACTTGGACGGAGTTAGCGATAGAGTGTACGCTAGGCTCGCCTAGCAAGCAGAGCATGAGAGCCTGGAGGCTAAATGCAACCCGAAGTTTGGATATAGAAAGCTCGAAGGCTGAACACAGCTCGAAGGCTGAACGCAGCCCGAAGGCTGGGTATAGTACCTATAGAAGAATTAGTGTCGAACACATGCATATAATAAAGCAGTAATAGACAATCTCACAGGCATGGCATTTGTATAGGAATGAAACTACACTAGTACAAGCATTCGTCACAAACATGGTATATGTACAATCCTGGGGCCATATATAAATTCAAGGGCACATTCCAATACAAAATATGAATACAAATCTAAATACAGAATATAATACAAGTCGACCAAATAAAGCAGAGAAACCTAAATGAGGCGAGGACACTCGCCAAAAGACTTCAAAAAATCGTCTTAATTCTGGAATCTTAGAAACATGTGCCATAAGCCATAATATATTAAAATATATATAAATATATTTAGTACGAGAAAGAGAATAAGAGAGGAGAGAGAGAAGAGAGAGAAAGAGATAGCTAGAGAGAAAGAGAGAGCTTGAGAGAGAAGAGGGAAATAGGGAGAGAGAAGAGGGAAATAGGGAGAGAAAGAAATAAGGGGGGAGAGAGAGAGAAAAGAGAAGAGAGGGCAACAGCCCCCTTGCTGCTCACGTACAGCGCCCCGTTTTGACGGCCCACAGCCTGGCTGTCAGCCTAACCACGCCAAGTGGCGGCACCAGGGCAGCCACCGGCGGACAGGGGTGGTCGCTAGCTACCCCAAAAGAGAGGGAGAGAATAAGGGGTTGGGTCTTGGTGGTTGTAGTGGGTGATGGAGATGTTGCAGGTGGCGGTTGATTGAAGAAGAAGAGGAGGAGGAAGTGGTAGCGGGTGCTGATGTCGTTGAGTCAGCTCACCGGTGATGGTGGCCGGTTGAAGTGGAGAGAGGGAGAGAGAGAGAAGAAATTGGAAGGTGAAGGAGAAGGAGGGAGAGATGGAGAGTGGGATTTGAGAGTGGAATTGAGAGATCAAAGGGAAGAGAGAGAATTTTAAGAGAGAAAAGGAGGAAGGGAGGTGGCTGTTGGCGCCAAGGGAAGAAGAGAAGGTGGAGGAAGAAAAGAAAGGAGAAGAAAAAGAAGAGAAGAGAAGAGAAAGAAAAGGAAAAAGGGAAACGAAAATGAAAAGGAAAAATAAAGAGAGAGATTAATGGGAGGGGATGTGACTGGGCCCATTGTTCGGAAGGCTAGAGTTTACTAATATTCAGAGAGAGAGGGTTTAGAGTCAACCTTCGATGCTCGTATGTTAATGTTCAAAAACTCCAAAATGTATTCACAGATTTTCTTTACTCCTTCCGAATCACCGTCGTAGCATAAGCTAACACGGGTCGATCTACAGGGAGAGTTTACGATAGAAGCATTCACGATTTGGAATTGAGTTTGTTTTAAGAAAGAAAACAAAAGTTCTTCTATGTTCAAGAAAAACAAAATGACATAGTAAGTAGATGAAAAATTCTTTGTTGATTTTGTTGCATAAAATGGAAAAGGATGGAAAGGAGAGTGAAATGAACTTAGATGTAGCTTGAAAAGAGAACTTTAAGAAAGAAAACTTTGAAAGACTTTAGAGAGAAAAATCATGACTAGCTAACTCTTCTAATTTACTAACTTACTAATCTCATAGGGTGATGCATGCCTCATGTTGATTCATCGGCAAAGGTTTGTCTTGCTTGTTTTGTCAAAATATTTTCCATGTAGAGGATGAGTGATCTTCTAGGCTTGACTTGTAGCCTCATTGATTCATCGGCTCCTGAGATAGATTTTCAGTGGTGGAATCAAGGATAGTCACTCAAGGATATGCTCAGGAAGAAAATACAAGATTCATTAGTCCATCAAAGCCATACTCGAGCTAGCATTGAAGTAAGAAAGTTGTACTACTAATCAATAGCATAGTTATGTGCTCCATCTCCATGTTCCATCAAGGCACTTGTTCTAAAGACAAGGCTCTAAATGAGGCTCACATGAATCATATGGAATGAAAACAAGCATTTGCCAAGAATTAAAGTAATTCATCTTCATTGGGGATAATAGAGACTTGAAATTACAAGACTACAATAAAGCATCCAATGAATCACATGAATTAGCAATCACCCAAGAGTTAGTAGTTAGTAAAATTAGAGGTTAGCTAGTCATGTTAGAAAGTTAGCTAGACATTGAAGTAAAAAGCACACAACAATTCATTGTAGAAGAAGATGCTATAGTAATAAAAGCTTGAAGAAAGTAAAGCACTAGAATGAGTAAAGATGAGAAGAAAGAAGGATCAATTCTTGCATTTGAGTTGTCACCTCTCCAATTACAAGATCTCTCACTCTCTCTCTCTGCTGAATTCTAGAAGGAGAAAGAAGATTACAAGAGCAACTAAAGAAAGCTAGAGAAAATCCCTACAATTCTCTCAAAAATACAAAGCTCTTCTCTCCTTTTCTCTCCTCCCTTTCTTACAGAGGCCTTAGGGGTCTATTTATAGGCTCCAGGGGATGAGGCCCTCAAATCGCAGCCGTAGGATTAAACGCTGGCTCAACGGCCAGATGCTTGCCGCGGATCCGCGACCAGAGCCGCGTTTTCGCGGCAGAATCTTGGCCGTTGCGCCAACGATTTCTGTTGCCATTCTGTTAGCGTCCGTATGCCTCGCTGGACCTTCTAGAAAGTAGGGAATATCCGTGGACGAATCCAGACCTAGGCTTCTCCTTGGGGCTTCTTCTTTTGGGCTCTTTAATTAATCCCTTAATTCCTTAAAAATTCCTTGTTTATGGGCCTTCATCTCCATTAATGGTGGACCTGAAAAAGAGAGAAAAAATCAATAAAAATCTTATTTGTCTTCTATAAAGCATGATATGAAAGTGGAAAATGATACAATAATGAACTCCAATCACACCCCCATACCTAGCTTTTGCTCGTCCCCGAGCAAAAAGAAAAGAGAAAAATCCTAGCTAAATTATTGAACCACTTTTGTAGGTGTCACGATTGCACTGAGCCTGTGCAATAAGCCATTAAACCTCTAGGTTACCCTAGAGGAAGAGTGTTGTCTCCTGAGGGTTTTCAGCGGATTGTACCCACAAAATCCAAGAAAGAAGAAAAAATGTTAGTGAAAAAAATTTATGATCCATATTTTTCAAGAATTTCCTTGATCTATCAGTTTCGGGTTACCCTAAACTTGTCTTTTTTTTTATAAGTTTCTATTTAGAGTTTTGTCTTCAACTTAGGTTAAGTTTTTAAGGAATAGAGAGAAAACCGGATTTCACATCAAGCCTAGTATATATACATCTATAAATATGACGAATTTTTCTTAGACTAGAGTTCATTTATTTACTAATATATACAATTTTTTTACTTACTTATTTATTTATTTACACCTCCTTAGCTTCCTTGGGCTTTCTAATTTACCCATGTAGCGAGCCTTTTACCGATGACTCTCAAACCAGTCGGTCTTAGGGCACCAGATGAAGATACATCCCTAAGGTTCAAGGACTCGTGTAAACTAGGCCACGAATGCTAAGGACTTAACCACCTTTAGGCGTGACTGGCCATGCTTCTTAAGCCACACTAACCAGCTTAATTAGTGGTTAAGTAATTATTTATTTATTTATATTTTTCTTTATTATTATTTTTTTATTATATATATGTGTAAATAGAATCACTAAGTCTTTGATTAATCCCTCAATATGTTTAATGTATATAATGCTAAAGAGAGAATTAAAATCTAGCTATCTTTCTTATCCTTTTTTCTTAACCTAAAAATCCAACAAAACTCCTCTTTTCAACTTATATTAAGAAATCTTAGTTTAGAGTATCCTTAATTCCTAAGATCAAGTCTGATTCTTTTTAAAAAATGGATCAAAATTTTCTTTTTTTCTTTTTTTTTTTTTTCTAAAAAGAAAATGAAAAATCTAAAGAAAATGAAAAATCTAAAAATCTAAAAAGAAAATGAAAAATCTAAATAAAATGAAAAATCTAAAAAGAAAATGAAACATCCTAAAAGAAAATAAAAGATCCTAGAATAAAAAATCCTAAGTTAGTATCCACCCCCACATACCTTTCTCATGCATTGTCCCCAATGTATGCAAGATAAAGTATGCATGAAATGGTAAAGAAACAGTGTCACCCTCGTCGTCGTTTTGGACCAGCGATGGTGCTGGGTCCAGCCGACTGTGAACACCTAATACCTTCCTCAATGCGGTCTAATCGAGACGTCTGCTCCTCAACTTGTTTTCTTAGTCGAATTTATTCCCGGAATATTTTCTTCATGCCCCGCCAAATGGTGGACATGAAGGCACGTGAATCTGCAGGGGGGTCCTGGTGCCAAAAGGCGGGCTCATCCTCTTCCTCTAAACTTTCCTCTGAAGAGGACTCCACTAGCACATCTTCGAACTGGACACTAGGGGTCCAGACCGCATGAAGACAACTATTATAGGCACTAGTGGCCCTCTCATGTGCTATGAATACCCTGTCATATGCGTCAAAAACATCATCCGGTAGGAAAGTCCTACATAGACGAGTAATCAGAATAGGATGTGAATACTTAGCACCACGTGTGCGTGAGGAATTGGCAATGATACAATGGAAGATGGTTTTGTTAATGCTGACCGTGTGCTGCCGAGTCATGAGGTCGTGTATTATTTGCAGCACGGGCCTGCCGAAGGAAGTTGTGTGGTCCAGTCCTAGAATATTGCGTTGAAACCATCAACCAACGCAATGCACATTTCAAAAAGTGGTACTGGCTTTGAGCCCTCGGTCCTGCTGTACAGCGGGCCCCCATGATGGACATGTAATCAATAAGAGGAAGGGGATCGCTGTGTTGTGGGTAACAGGGGACGTGAGTGAGTTCCTCTAGTAGAGGAAGTGTGATAAAGATGTCACCCATGGGCATATGAACCGCGAATTGGTAAGTGTCTAAATTTACCGAAGCATGATCGATGGAAGTGTAAAATGATTTAACTAAGTCAGGACAATAATATGCTTTGCAATCGGAATTATCATACACTAGAGCATACCAATCCCAAGCATGGATTCGATCTAGAAAAATATGCCCATACCCATTACAATCACTAAAAATTCTTGAATAATCTTTCTCTGCAAATAGTGATGGTGCCATGCTAAAGGATGTAAAGCAACGCAAGAGATCAGAGAATTAGAATGCAGACCACTCCCGGACTACATGGGGGGAAACAAAATCCTAATTGCAGAGGGCACTCGACAGAGAAATCAGATGATCGGGCACTGGATCGAACAAGTGCAGAGATCCGCGACTGCAGCAGAACTTGGCGGCGCTCCAGAGAGGCTCAGACGGCCGTGGAAGCACGGCGTTTGCTGAGAACACGCGGCAGAGAAGAGGAGGCAGAGGTGGAGAAAAAATTGAGGGGCGGCGCTGGAGGTGGGTGTTTCAGATCTGAGTTGAGATTAAGGGTGAGGGGAGAGACTTGGGGTACAGGATATTTATAGGTAGCTGAGAGAGATGAATTCCCTAAATTACCCTAGAAGTATTTAGGATTTTACAACCCTAGGGTGATTTAAAAGGAATTCATGAAGAGAAGGAAGTTCTTGGTGCCATTTAGCACCAAAGTCCACTTATTTGTAGTTATTACATTTTTATATTTTTTTTCTTTATAAATTTTTTTATTATTTACAAAAGCGGTCCCAAAATGATATGCAGGGAGTACAGGGAAAATGTACAAATGAAATGGTCACATGTAGACTGGGTCACAAAGACCCAGTTCATAAATATCTTGTGACTCGAACTCAGTGGTAAAAAACGGCTTCAAGCGTTGACCGTTGACAGTGAAAGTATTGCCGTTTTTTGGATCAAAAATTTTAATGGCACCATACGAGAAGACCTTTTGAACAATGTATGGTCCTGACCACCTGATTTTCAATTTATCAGGGAAGAGGTGGAGTCTTGAGTTATATAACAGAACCTTTTATCCTGAGACAAAAATTTTCTGATGCATTGATTTATCATGGAAGAGCTTAGTTCTGTGTTTTGCAATCCGAGCGTTGTCGTATGCCTCGTTTCTCAGCTCTTCTAGCTCGGATATTTCCAATTTTCTCAAAGCACCGGCTTTGTCCAAGTCCAAGTTTAGCTACTTTAATACCCACATAGCTCGGTGTTCTAACTCCACAGGAAAGTGGCAGGGTTTTTCAAATACAACTCGATATGGCGACATACCGAGGACAGTCTTGTAAGCGGTTCTGTATACCCATAGGGCATCAGTGAGTTTGATGGACCAATCCTTATGATTCTGTCCAACGGTTTTCTCCAATATGAGTTTAATTTGTTTAATGGTGACTTCCACTTGCCCGTTAGTCTGAGGATGATATGCCGTGGATAATTTGTGAGAAATAGAGTATTTGCGCATTAGGGCTTCAAAAGCCCGATTGCAGAAATGACTTCCGTTATCACTAATTATCGCACGGGGGGCTCCGAAGCGTGAGATGATTTTTTCCCGTAAGAACTTGATGACAACTTGGTTGTCATTTGTCCTTGTTGGAATTGCTTCAGCCCATTTGGAAACATAATCTACAGCTACCAAAATGTATTGGTTGCCACAGGACAGAGGAAAGGGTCCAATAAAGTCAATGCCCCACAAATCAAAAATTTCGACCTCCAAGATGGGTGTAAGGGGCATCATGTCTTTCCGCGTGATTCGACCTGTCATTTGACATTTGTCACATAGCTTGCAGAAAGTATATGCATCTTTAAAGAGAGTGGGCCAGTAGAATCCGCTCTGAAGTACTTTCTCAGCAGTTTTTCGTGGACCAAAATGTCCACCGCAAGCTAACTTGTGACAGAATGTCAAAACACTCTGATGTTCATCCTCAGGAAGACACCTTCGTATTATCTGGTCAGGACAATATTTGAATAAATACGGTTCATCCCAAAAGAAAAACCGCATTTGACTCATGAAGCGGTTTTGTCCTGACCTGACCAATCGGAAGGTGTTCGCCCAGTTACAAGGTAATTCGCTATATCGGCATACCAGGGCTCTTTACACATTGTAAAAATGTGTTCATCAGGAAAATTTTCATTTATGGGTATTGTCTCCTTTGGTGCATTGGGGATTCGTGACAGGTGATCGGCTACCACATTCTCAACGCCCTTTTTATCCTTGATTTCCAAATCAAACTCTTGCAAAAGAAGTATCCATCGAATAAGTCTAGCCTTTGCGTCTTTCTTTTGCATTAAGTATTTGAGGGCGGAGTGATCGGTGAAAATAGTTCTCCTGGATCCTAGTTGGTATTGACGAAATTTTTCCAACGCAAACACAACAGCTAAAAATTCCTTTTCAGTAGTTGTGTAATTGAGTTGGGCTTCATTCAGCGTCCTACTAGCATAGTAGATTACGTGTTGCCTATTATCAATACGCTGCCCTAGAACAGCGCCGATAGCAAAATCCAAGGCATCACACATAATCTCGAATGGCTTAGTCTAATCTGGCACAGAAATTATCGGCGCTGAGACAAGTCTGCACTTAAGCTCCTCCCAGGCTTGTAAACATTCTTCATTGAATTTAAATGGTACATCTTTTCCTAAGAGATTTGTCAAAGGTCTAGCAATTTTGCTAAACCCTTGAATGAATCGTCTATAGAAACCGGCGTGCCCAAGGAATGATCTAATGTCTTTTAAGCATGTTGGCTCAGAGAGCTTTGTTATTATTTCCACTTTAGACTTATCAACCTCAATTCCTTTATTTGAAACTTCGTGCCCAAGAACGATTCCTTACTTGACCATAAAGTGACACTTCTCCCAGTTGAGTGTCAAGTTTTTCTCCATGCAGCGTTGTAAAACCAGCTTAAGATGGTACAAGCATTGTTCAAAGGAATCTCCATAAATCGAAAAATCATCCATGAAAATCTCCAAGAATCTCTCCACCATGTCTGAAAAAAGACTCAGCATGCAACGTTGAAACATTGCGGTAGAATTGCAGAGGTCGAAGGGCATTCTTCGGTATGCAAATGTTCCAAAGGGACAGGTGAAGGTGGTTTTGTCGTGATCCTCGGGAGCGATAGGGATTTGATTATATCCTGAATATCCATCCAGGAAACAGTAGTACTCATGTCCCGCTAGTCTCTCGAGCATTTGTTCAATGAACGGAAGGGGAAAGTGGTCTTTACGTGTGGCAGTGTTCAATTTTCGGTAATCGATACAAACTCGAATCTTCATAGGCAGTCGTGTTTGTACCAATTCTTTCTTATCATTTTCTACCACGGTAAACCCTGCTTTCTTTGGCACAGCGTGGACTGGACTTACACATTGGCTATCGGATATGGGATAGATAATCCCATTTCTAACAGTTTCAAAATATCAGCTCTAATAGCCTCCTGTATGATTGGGTTCAGTCTACGCTGTGGGTCACGTTTTGGTTTAGCATCCTCCATTAAATGAATCCGGTGTTGTACAATGGAAGGACTAATCCCCTTTATGTCAGCCATGGTCGAACCAATGGCGTCTCGATTTTCTTTTAACACTGTAAGAAGATCCTCTTCTTGTTGTTTCATGAGATGGGATGCAATGATCACGGAAAAAGCTTCTTTCTCATCCAAGTACTGGTACTTGAGATGGTTGGGAAGAATCTTAAGCTCAGAAGAAGGGACAGGATCTATCAATGGTTGTTCTTGGTGCAAGGGAAGAATAGGGGTGGTAATAGTGGCCCATTCCATAGTGGACTCAACAATCTGATCAAGGTTGAAGTCATCAGACTCCAACTCAATTCTTCATCGGACTCATATTCAACCTCCATGTCATGTTCACTTGTTAATCCCTCGATTAAGTTCACTTCAAATGACTCATTATCCAAATCTCGAGGTTGTTTTCCCAGGTGGAAAATATTCACCTCTTTTGTTATATCTCCAAAAGTTAAACGCATCGAGCCATTCCTACAATTGATGATTGCATTTGCGGTGGCTAGGAAAGGGCATCCTAGAATGACAGGTGTCTGAGCTCTGTAATTGTGTACGGGTTGCATCTCTAGAACAATGAAGTCTATGGGGTAAATGAATTCCCCGACCCGTATTAAAACATCTGTAATCTCCCCCTTGGGAATCTTTATAGAGCGATTAACCAGTTGTATAGTAACTTTGGTTGGACGGAGGTCGCCTAACCCAAGTTGCTGATACACAAAAAAGGGAAGAAGATTGATGCTGGCTCCTAAATCAAGTAATGCCCTATTGATCGTGGTCTGTCCTATAATACAAGAAATTGTTGGACTCCCTGGGTCCTTATATTTCACAGGAATTGGCCCAGTGAGCAACTCACTTATATTTGAAGCTAGGATGACCTTCTTTGTGACATTTGCTTTCCGTTTCTTGGTGCACATCTTTTAAAAACTTAGCATATGATGGGACTTGTTGTATGGCATCAAGAAGGGGTACATTGATTTGGACCTGATTAAACATTTCTCTAATCTTCTCCATATGAGCATTCAGCTTTTGGTTTGCTAGCCTATTTTGAAATGGTACAATAGGCTTATATGGTTGCTCATTTGTCTTTTCTTTGTCATTAGATTTGGAAGTTGATGGTTGTGAACTTGAAGATGGATTGTCTTTAGTTGGTTGTATCGGAACAGGAGGTGTTGATTTTGACACTGATTTGGTGGGTTGATTGGAAACCTTATTGTCTACCCGTTTTTCAGATCTCAGGATATGAACAGTGTTGCATTGATTGGGGTCCATGTCTTCAACTTCATGCAGAGGGAAGGAATTTTTGGATTGGGCAATGGCTGACTTGGTAGCATTCCTTTTTGTCTTTCATTCAAAGAATTAGCCAATTGACCTATCTGGACCTGTATCTTGTTCATATCCTTATGGTGGTTGGTCATCATTGAAGCCTGGGTTTTAGATAAGGTTTCGATCATTTTTTCCAAATCTGACATTCTTTTGTCTGGATGATTTTGTGGTTGATGTTGCTGATATGTGGGCTGGAAGTTTACTTTAAAATGTGGTGGATTCTGATATGATTGGAAATTTGGTGGACTCTGGTATGATTGAAAATGTGGTGGATTTTGGTGGTAACTGGGTTGATGAGACTGAGCAGGATATTGATGTGAAAATGGTTGCTTTAGTTGCTCAGGACCAGACTGACTCAAGGAAAAATTTGAATGGTTTCGCCATCCCGGATTGTATGTTTTGGAATATGGATTGTAGTGGGGTCTGGTGTATGCTGCATTCATATTTTCCTTATACATTTGAGACTGGTAAATAGGACACTCTTTGAACAGATGGTTAAGATCATGGCAATAAGTACAACCCGGGTTGACCACAGGTGGTGGGTTGACCTGGTTCACAGCAGTAGGTTCCCTAGCTTCAAGCAGTTCTATCCTCTTCATTAATTGTGTTATTTTCGCCTCGGCAGCTACGGAGGATTCAATCGAATGCATACCGGTTCTGGAAGTGGTGGGATTGGGTTTTCTGGGTATGACTCCCACTGGATGATTTTTTCTGCTAAAGCTTCAAAGAGGTCCCAACCCTGATTCTCATCTTTCTTTAAAAATTCCCCTTGGCACATGGTTTCAAGGAGTGTCTTGGTTTAGTAGTCAAGTCCGTCATAGAGAATTGGCGCTGCCGCTACTTCTCTATGCCGTGATGAGGACATAGGGCTAGTAAATCTTTGAATCATTCGAAATACTTCCAAAATGGTTCATTAGATTCCTGGTTGAACTGCATTATGTTTTTTTCTCAAGAGGGCTGTCTTATGAATGGGATAGAACTTCTTAAGAAAGACTTTTACAAAATCATCCCATGAAGAGATAGAACTGGCGGGCAGATTATATAGCAATTTCTTAGCTATATCCTTAAGGGCGAAGGGTATGAACCTTAATCTAACAGCGTCCTCAGTCAATTGGGAAATTTTCATCATCATACATACTTCTTCAAACTCACGAATGAAGAAATATGCATCCTCGGACTCTAGGCCATGAAACCGCGAGAGCGTATTTATGAATTATGGCTTAAGCGCAAAGTTATTTCCATTTGTCACCGGTAAAAGAATGCATAATGGAAGTGAAGTGCGAATGGGGAAGATCTTGTCTTGAAGAGAAGTGTTGTTGGCCATAATTGGGACTGTGTCAGGAGGTGATGTTTGTGCAAGTGTAGAAATCCTAACAAGTCTTGCAGAATTTGGATCCCGGTACCACTCTTACATGCACAATCACAGACAACGTTCACCGATCACACAAGCGAAGAAAAACGAAAATAACAAATAAGAAAAAAAAAAGCAATTACAAGCTATCTAGGATATCTGGACCTAGACGACTCCTAACTATTCGATGAACCAAAGAAGGTTATTGCTCGAGTCAAGACACAGTTAATCAGCCAGGTAGGGGTAAAATACGGTGGGAGGTATCCGTGCGTAAGCAACGGGCCTTAATTACGCCAAACCATTGTATCTTCGAGGCGTAACCTCTTAATCCCTAACCTTAGACACTGATTTGATGGAGTATGAATCAAATATAATTTCCAACATCAGTTGATCTCCTACTGAGCCCGGATGTCCCTAGGGCCAACGTCTATCAAATTTTATTAAAAAGATTGGGATTGTGAGTGCTTGGATGATGATTTTTGGGCTAAGAAAGGGTGATGAAATTCCCACCTTATCTTGTTTATTGAATGATGCCCTGAAGATTAATTTTGTGCAAGTGTACAATATATGCAAACAAGGTTCACTCAAAGCGATATAAATCAACCAGAAGTGAGGCTTATTCTAAATGCAATGCGAACGTACCTTGCTCCAGCACTCTTCAATAGTAAAGTAAATGAATTGAAAAGACACGTGCCTAAAAATGCAAATGTCTAATCAATTTTTAAACTTTTCAACGAATGTTTTACTGTTGAGTTATTAGCAGGATCCTGGTGAGAGCATACAAGAAATAAGATTTGCAGCAATTATGTTTTTGCAAAGCAAGCAACCCTGCATAAAACCAGTTAGTAGTCAACTCCTCTTTGCCGCGGATCCGCGGCTTTGGCCTAGAAAACGCGGCAAATCAGAGGGCACTTGGACTCTGCTCTCTTGAGCAGAGGCCCAAGACCACTTATATGTTACTGCAGTGCTTTGTTTCCTGTTTCCCTAACCTGTAACCTGCAATAGAGAAGAAAAATTCATTTAGTTCTTAACTCAAATGAAAACCGTCACTCTCCCCGGCAACGACGCCAAAAATTTTGTTCGAAAGGCAGGAGTTTACTAATATTCAGAGAGAGAGGGTTTAGAGTCAACCTTCGATGCTCGTATGTTGATGTTCAAAAACTCCAAAATGTATTCACAGATTTTCTTTACTCCTTCCGAATCACCGTCGTAGCATAAGCTAATACGGGTCGATCCACAAGGAGAGTTTACGAGAGAAGCATTCACGGTTTTGGAATTGAGTTTGTTTTAAGAAAGAAAACGAAAGTTCTTCTATGTTCAAGAAAAACAAAATGACATAGAAAGTAGATGAAAAATTCTTTGTTGATTTTGTTGCATAAAAAGGAAAAGGATGGAAAGGAAAGTGAAATGAACTTGGATGTAGCTTGAAAAGAGAACTTTAAGAAAGGAAACTTTGAAAGACTTTAGAGAGAAAAACCTGTAGGATCACCTAGAGGGGGGTGAATAGGTGATGGCTAATCTAAAGGTCACTTAATGCGAAATAATGCGGAATTAAAAACTATTATGACCTAAATAAACTATTTAAACTAAATACCACGTATAACACAAGAGTGTACCTGAATTCCCCGTGAAGGGCTTTGGACTAACTCCTCTAGATTCCCCTAGATAAGGGTTGAGGTGCCGCGTTGGCTCTCTTAGTTAAATACAAGTGTTAGCAAACAATCCCCAAGCAAGTATATCAATTACGCACAAATGTATATCATGCATATAAAGATAAAGACAAGATAAGTATGCAAGATATAAACAAGAAGACAAAGAGAGAGAGAGTGAGCAATCGCAAACACAAGAGATTTGTTTCGAGGTTCGAGCACCCTTGCACTACATCCCCGCCTTCGACACACGAAGATTTCCACTATAATCGATCCCCCGGATCACTCGGTGCCGCAACACCTACAAGCTCTCGAACTCCCTAGTCCGTACACACTGCAAGCCTACAAGCTCGCCGAGGCCGCACCTCAAACAAAGAGTTCACACACGAACTCGAAACACCGCGAACGCACTCGTCCGCCTCCTCAAAGAACAAAGTAGAACTTTGGTGATCACAACTCTTGATCACCTAAAATCCTCTCACAACAAAACCCTATAGGTAGATATAGCAATGGGTAGCTCAAGTGTTGTGTGAGAAAACAAGGAAAGAGATGGTGGAGGAAAACTCAAAGAAATCTCTTTTAACACTCTTGATAAACTCCCCTTTTGCTTAGAAGTATTAGCTCTCAATTTAGTGGAAAAACTCTTTTAATGAAGTAGGAAAAACTGGCTCAAAACCCACTAAAAAATCTTGTAGAAAATAGCCCCCAAATGGCCTAATTTATAGGGCTCCAAAAACTAGCCGTTGGAGGCCTGACAGAACTGTCGGTCGACAGCCCGGTCGACCGGCCAACAGTCATTTTTCAGACCGTTGAGCCATCGGTCGACCGGTCGGTCGACCGAGGCCAGGATACAGAGAGCAAGTCTCTTGTCCGATCGACCGCCCGGTCGACCGGGGCTTTTCCAGAGAGCAGAGCTCTCTGGACGGCCGACCGGGTCGGTCGACCGGCCCTCCTGCCAGAACTGGCAAGCACGTCTGTGCACGTCGGTCGACTGCCTTCAGACTTCGGTCGACCGGTCGATCAACTGGATGAAGCCAGGACAGAACTGTTATAGGATTAAAAACTAGGTCTTTTTGGTTGAAGTAAAATCACATAAAAACATAGAAAATCTACAAAAATAGTTTTACCAATATATTTTGATAAACAAACATGCTTGCACAAAATCAAGGCATGTTACAAATGATTTGGACTATTTTTGTAACTTGGAAAATTTGGCTTAAAAACGAAAACTGTATTTTTCAAAAGTGATTTTTCCAAAACTTCTCCAAATACAAAAATAAGATATTCTAAACTCTTTTAAAGCATAGTGTATGGATATGATCCACTACACAAACATGGTGAAATATCTATGTTTTTCACATTAAGCACTAAACATGGTTTTGGATAAAACATATAAACTAGAATACCAAAAACCAAACATGCATTTTCTAAAGTAGAAAATCTTTTTTAAAAACAAAACTATCAAGAGTGTGTGTGTATATGTTTACTTGAGCAATCCACCAACTATTCTATCCTTTACATTTTAACTAAAAATAAAATCTTTTAAAACAAACGTAGACTCAAGTCTTCATCTTCTTGAAGTCTTCACTTGAAGCCTTCTCATCTTCTTGACTTGGTCCAAACACGATCCAACGGCTCTTGGATCAAACCGTGCTAGCTCTAAAATTGACTTCAAATCCCTTGTTGAAGCTATGCACTTACTAAGATCTTGATCATAAATCTGTCACTAATTAAACACAAGATCATTAGTACTATAACTACATGAGTTGATCATCATTAAAACTAGAGTGATAGGCCTTTGGGCCAACAATCTCCCCCTTTTTGATGATGACAAAACTCATGAAGTTATATATGCATGGATTAAAGTAAAGCTTCAAAGAAGCTCCCCCTTAACTTATGCATAACAAATAAATAATAAATATGCAATGTATGCTCATAAACATGTATGCAAATGTAAGGAGATAAACATGCCAATCAAGCATAAACCAAATCAAAAAAAAAAAATTTCCTCCTATTTGCAAAACAACAAAACATATATGCATAACATAAATACTACTCCTCCTTAAGCAAGGAAAACAAATACTTCTCCCCTTAAGCAAGGAAAACATGCATATATCTCAAATACTTCTCCCCTTTTTGTCAATCATCAACAAAGGGGTTAAAGTAAAAACAAAACCAATAAATAAATATTTCTCCCCCTTTTTGTCCGAAACAAGGAACAAATGAAGGGGTAAACATAAATCAATCAATAAGGATTATATGCGATATACATTCATGAAGAGGAAGACGTTAAGTTAGCTTACCTACACATATGCATTACATGAAGAAGGGATGACAAGCCCCAATTCACATAACACATATTATGTAATGCATAAGAGGAGATGTGAAGCTCCCCCTACACACATGTACCACATAAAGAAGAGTTGTCAAGCTCCTCAATATACAATACACTCAACATGAATCTATATGTAGAAGAGATGTTAAGCTCTCCTTGCATATAGACAATACAAATCAAAAATTTTGAATTTTTCCTTTTTTTTATAATTAAAACAAATTTTGAGATATGAAATAAACATAAATAATTTTTTTAATTTTGATACCAATTTTAAAACAAATGCATAAGCTTTTTAAAAAAAATTTAAATTAAGCTTAGCATAAAAAATTATGCGCTTTAAATGTATAAATCAATGTTAACTCAAGCACAAATAACTCATATATATGTATGAAAAATGAGTATACCAAATGAAATTGATACATACATATATAAGAAAACAAAATATGAGTGTATACAAAAATAGAGTCAAATTGATACCAATTGAAGTGATTCAGTGATACCAATTGAAACAATAATAGGATCATGTGTATAACTCATAAAACATTGAAGAATAAATAACTAGTTAAATTAATTTTTGATAAACTAGTTAAAGATCCTTCAAAAACATGAAATCAAATCATATGCTTTTCATGAATCATGCTAAATACACAAAAATTCAAGCACTCATGGTCCATAAAGCTCATAAAAGTGTACATGAATCAAAGTCATGACAAAACAAATGAAGTATGAGTGTTCAATAATCGTGTAAATAGTATTTTCATGAAAATATTCATTTTGGCTCAAAAAGAACATGAATCTTTATTTTTATCAAACAAAACATAAAAATTCATTTTTCATTAAAACACAACAAACTTCTAGGTATATGTATGATTTATCTAAATCTAACAATACGTATACATATCCTAAACATAAAAGAGTCTATTAAAGGTATTTGCATGAAGGCAAGAGACTCACGGGTATACATGTATATTTATTAGATTTGAATTTAAAAATACGTATACATGAAGTAAAACAAAAATAGGCAAAACAAGTGTAAATGAAAGAATCATCAAAACTAGGCTATACATGTGCATATAGTGAGTATAAATGAGCAATGAAGTACAAACATATATAAATCAAATATTCTCACTACTTGAACATGTATATACACAAGTTTTAATGGAATCTACATCTAAACATGTATTACCATAAGAAATTCAAACCAAATAAAACATGAACATGCTATGTGATATTACAAATGAATAAGCATGTAAATAAAACAAGAGCTTAGAAATAGTTACCAACTAAGGAACTATGTTCCAAAACTCCAAACATGGTGGTTGACCCACCAAACCTCCTTGATAGCGATGCATTTATATATGTGTCCATCAAGTCCATGTGCATCCACCATCAAGGCACCATCCCTCTTACGTTTTGTGAGAGCCCTCACCTACATCAAAACACACGGTGGGGGTTTTGGTACCCATTTTCTTTTGGGTCCTTGGGGGTTAGTCTTGTAAGGAACCCAAATAGTTTTCTTATTAGCAAAATTAGAAGAATCTATTCCATCATAACAAATCTTGCTAAATGGCCTTTGCGGCCACAATGTGTACATTTGTACACCTTAGGATACTTATGTGTATGAGTGTGATCATGACGTGCAACATAAGCATGATGTGAATGATGAGGATGATGTGCATGAATGTGTGGAGTTTGTTTCTTTGAAAACAAGGACTCCAATCTAGAATGATTGATGCACATGTGCTCAAGGTTGAGCTTAAACAATTCATCTTATTTTTCAAAATTCCATCTTATTAGTGGTGGCATGTAAAGCATGGTGAGATTGTGAAACAATTTTCTTTTTCTTTTGAAAAAACATTTTCTTATTTTTTTCCAAAAAATTTTCTTTTTAAAGTAGTATTTTCTTGAAAACCAATTTCCTTTTATTTTTCCACCAAGACAATTTTATTTTTCAAACAAGTGTTTCCTTCACAAAGATCACTCAATTTAGAAAGCAAGGAAACATTCTCATTTTTCAAAATTTCATTTTCTTTTTCAATGCATGCAACCTTATTTTCTAATGAATCTTTTTGATTAAGCATGCAATCAAAATCCTTTTTCATTTTCTTATTTTTCTTTTTAATCATGTCATATTTTTCAAGAAGTTGTTGACAAAAAGAAGTGAGCTCATCATATGACATGTCTTCATCATCTAACTCGGATTCTGTGTTTACCTCAAGGGGGTTATCCCCTTGGACCATGTAGCACGCGTTGGAGGTGTCACTTCCAACATCCGAGTCACTCTCGGCATAATATAGATCCTTTTCGCCAAGGGAGGTTATGATGTTCCAAGCTACAAAAGCCGATTCAATGTTAGAAACCCTAGATAAATAATCATCATTTAGGGTAGACTTTAAAGCATGAAAGGCTTTTGCATTAGCCTCAAAATTATTGCCATTTAAACAATATGAATTATTAGTTGTGGCAAGATAGACATGAATGCCTAGGGCTTTGAGGTACAAAGACATCTTAACCTTCCAAATTTGGATGTTAAGAATGTCAAACATGGGTGGTGACATGAAATCCATGGTGTGTAATATTGTGATTAGCCTAAAAATGAGGATCTTTAACTCTAGATTGTAAGACCCAAATTCAGAGCACTTGGCTCTGATACCAATTGTAGGATCACCTAGAGGGGGTGAATAGGTGATGGCTAATCTAAAGGTCACTTAATGCGAAATAATGCGAAATTAAAAACTATTATGACCTAAACAAACTATTTAAACTAAACACCATGTATAACACAAGAGTGTAGCCGAATTCCCCGAGAAGGCTCTGGACTAACTCCTCTAGATTCCCCTAGATAAGGGTTGAGGTGCCGCGTTGGCTCTCTTGGTTAAATAAAAGTGTTAGCAAACAATCTACAAGCAAGTATATCAATTAAGCACAAATGTATATCATGCATATAAAGATAAAGACAAGATAAGTATGCAAGATATAAACAAGAAGACAAAGAGAGATAGAGAGTGAGCAATCGCAAACACAAGGGATTTGTTTCGAGGTTCGAGCACCCTTACTCTACATCCCAGCCTTCGACACACGAAGGATTTCCACTATAATCGATCCCCCGGATCACTCGGTGTCGCAACACCTACAAGCTCTCAGACTCCCTAGTCCGTACACACCGCAAGCCCACAAGCTCGCCGAGGCCACACCTCAACAAAGAGTTCACACACGAACTCGAAACACCGCGAACGCACTCGTCCGCCTCCTCAAAGAACAAACTAGAACTTTGGTGATCACAACTCTTGATCACCTAAAATCCTCTCACAACAAAACCCTATAGGTAGATATAGCAATGGATAGCTCAAGTGTTGTGTGAGAAAACAAGGAAAGAGATGGTGGCGGAAAACTCAAAGAAATCTCTTTTAACACTCTTGATAAAGTCCCCTTTTGATTGGAAGTATTAGCTCTCAATTTAGTGGGAAAAACTCTTTTAATGAAGTAGGAAAAACTGGCTCAAAACCCACTAAAAAATCTTGTAGAAAACAGCCCCCAAATGGCCCAATTTATAGGGCACAAAAACTAGCCATTGGAGGCCTGACAGAACTGTCGGTCGACCGCCCAGTCGACCGGCCAACGGTCATTTTTCAGACCGTTGAGCCATCGGTCGACCGGTCGGTCGACCGAGGCCAGGATACAGAGAGCAAGTCTCTCTGTCCGGTCGACCGCGCGGTCGACTGGGGCCTTTCCAGAAAGCAGAGCTCTCTGGACGGTCGATCGGGTCGGTCGACCGGCCCTCCTGCCAGAACTGGCGTGCACGTCTGTGCACGTCGGTCGACCGCCTTCAGGCTTCGGTAGGTCGGTCGGTTGATCGGATGAAGCCAGGACAGAACTGGTATGGGATTAAAAACTAGGTTTTTGGTTGAAGTAAAATCCCATAAAAACATAGAAAATCTACAAAAATAGTTTTACCAATATACTTTGATAAACAAACATGCTTGTACAAAATCAAGGCATGTTACAAATGATTTGGACTATTTTTGTAACTTGGAAATTTTGGCTTAAAAATGAAAACTGCATTTTCCAAAATTGATTTCTCCAAAACTTCTCCAAATACAAAAACAGGATATTCTAAACTCTTTTAAAGCATAGAGTGTATGGATATGATCCACTACACAAACATGGTGAAGTATCTATGTTTTTGACATTAAGCACTAAATATGGTTTTGGATAAAACATATAAACTAGAATACCAAAACCAAACATGTATTTTCTAAAGTAGAAAATCTTTTGTAAAAACAAAACTATCAAGAGTGTGTGTGTATATGTATACTTGAGGAATCCATCAACTATTCTATCCTTTACATTTTAACTAAAAATAAAATCTTCTAAAATAATCCTAGACTCAAGTCTTCATCTTCTTGAAGTCTTCACTTGAAGCCTTCTCATCTTGTTGACTTGGTCCAAACACGATCCAACGGCTCTTGGATCAAACCGTGCTAGCTCCAAAATTTGACTTCAAATCTTTGTTGAAGCTATGCACCTACTAAGATCTTGATCATAATCTGTCACTAATTAAACAGAAGATCATTAGTACTATAACTATATGAGTTGATCATCATCAAAACTAGAGTGATAGGCCTTTGGGCCAACAAAACTATGACTAGCTAACTCTTCTAATTTACTAAACTTACTAATCTCATAGAGTGATGCATGCCTCATGTTAATTCATCGGCAAGGTTTGTCTTGCTTGTTTGGTCAAAATATTTTCCATGTAGAGGATGAGTGATCTTCTAGGCTTGACTTGTAGCCTCATTGATTCATCGTCTCCCGAGATAGATTTTCAGTGGTGGAATCAAGGATAGTCACTCAAGGATATGCTAAGGAAGAAAATAGAAGATTCATTAGTCCATCAAAGCCATACTCGAGCTAGCATTGAAGTAAGAAAGTTGTACTACTAATCAATAGCATAGTTAGGTGCTCCATCTCCATGTTCCATCAAGGCACTTGTTCTAAAGACAAGGCTCTAAATGAGGCTCACATGAATCATATGGAATGAAAACAAGCATTTGCCAAGTATTAAAGTAACTCATCTTCATTGGGGATAATAGAGACTTGAAATTACAGGACTACAATAAAGCATCCAATGAATCACATGAATTAGCAATCACCCAAGAGTTAGTAGTTAGTAAAATTAGAGGTTAGCTAGTCATGTTAGAAAGTTAGCTAGACTTTGAAGTAAAAAGCACACAACAATTCATTATAGAAGAAGATGCAATAGTAATAAAAGCTTGAAGAAAGTAAAGAACTAGAATGAGTAAAGATGAGAAGAAAGAAGGATCAATTCTTGCATTTGAGTTGTCACCTCTCCAATTACAAGATCTCTCACTCTCTTTCTTTGATGAATTCTAGAAGGAGAAAGAAAATTACAAGAGCAACTAAAGAAAGCTAGAGAAAATCCGTACAATTCTCTCAAAAATATAAAGCTCTTCTCTCCTTTTCTCTCCTCCCTTTTTTACAGAGGCCCTAGGGGTCTACTTATAGGCTCCAGGGGATGAGGCCCTCAAATCGCAGTCGTGAGATTAAACGCTGGCTCAACGGCTAGATGCTTGCTGCGGATCCGCGGCCAGAGCCGCGTTTCCGGGGCAGAATCTTGGCCGTTGTGCCAACGATTTCTTTTGCCATTCTGTCAGCGTCCGTATGCCTCGCTGGACCTTCTAGAAAGGTTTGGCCCAAAGGCCTTCCACTCTAGTTTTGATGATGATTAACTCATGTAGTTATGTTTACTAATAATCTTGTGTTGTTTAAGTTTCAGATCATTAACCAAGATATTAGTTGGTGATTAGCTTCAACAAGGTGTTTAGAAGCTTTTCATGATGATTCCAGGACCAAAGCGTCAAGATCACACATTGCCTAGCCCATGGATGGAGTTTTGGAGCAAGTCTACTTGAAGATGAAGATCGTCAAGAAGACTTAGGTATCCATATTTTAGATAGTGTGTTTTAGATCCATATTTGTAAAGTTTAGTATAGTTGATATGCTCAAGTGCACAACACACAAAAAGTTTTATGTTTTGGATTGGTTTTCATGAATAGTAGATCAAAACAAGTTTACTTTATTTCTATGTATATTAGATGTATTCTAGATATACATACATGGTTTAACTTGCTAGACAAACTTATTTTGACTATCCTATTCATGTATTGAAAAATCAAGTTTGATAAAAATACAAGTTTTGTGTTTGATAAAATTTGCAAGACTCAAAAATGAATTGATATGATTAATATATGTCTTGAAATTTTTATCACAAGTTTGTGTTTCCATATAAAATGATAAAACTATTTTTGGTGATTTTTAGAAGTGTTAAAAGATTTTTTAGAAAAATATTTTACACTGTTTTTCTGTCTCAGATTTCTGTTCTAGGCTTCAATCAGTCGACTAGTCAACCTGACCTAGTCGACTTGGGTGAAGTCGGTCGACCGGGCCGGTCGACCGACGTGCACAAATCTGTGCACGTTTGGAGACACTGGGACAGTCGACCGCTCGGGTCGACCGGGGCACTTACAGTGCTCTCTGTTTGTTTCGGTCGACCGGGCCGGTCGACCGCAGTTGCCCAACGGTCATATTTTCGACCGTTGGCGGTCGACCGGGCCGGTCGACCGTTGCCTGTCAGAGCTGCCAGCTCAGCTCTAACGGCTAGTTTTGTATTGGGGCTATATATACCCCATCTCTTCATAGTTTTTGTAGAAGTTTTCAAGTGTAAAAATTTCAGACCTTCTTAAGTGTTTTTAAAGAGTTTTCAAAAGTATTTGGGGCTTTAATCTTTCAATCTTTATTGTTTTAGGTTTTTGGAAAAATCAAAGAAAAGAGGATTTTGGGAGATTTGTCTTGGTTTTCATTCTATATCTTTTGCAAGAATTTTCCCAAGTGTTTTTCTTTGTTGCTTATTTTCCAAACACCTAGTTTTTCACACTTGAGCTATCTTCTATCCTAATCTATTAGGATCATTTGTTTTGTGGAAAAAGAAAAGAGAAAAGAAAGAGAGATTGAGTTTGTGGTTTTTGGAACCACTTGTTGTAAACACCCTTATTCTTGTTGTATCCCTCTTAGGTAGAGGTGATCGGGTGATTTGTTTGCTCCCTCTAGTGAGAGGTGGAGTTTGGTTGTAAACCCTCTTCGGTAGAGATGTTGGTTGTTGTGGTTGTATTGGCCAAGGGCCTACCCCTCTTGTGTGAGGAGGTGTTGTTTTGAGAGAGGAGTTAGGTACTCCATTGTTATACAAATCCTTCTCGGTGAAGGTTCCCTCGGTGGGAGTCCTCGGTGGACGGTATAGTGGATTGGAAATCCTACACGGTGGTGTAGGCGGGGATGTAGAGCAAGGGTGCTCGAACCTCGAAACATATCATTGTGTTTGCGTTTGATCCACTTGTCTCTAAACTCTCTCTTTACATTTGTGCAAAGCATCATACTTCATTCATATCATATTTGCTTGTGTTGAGCATAATTCATATTTTCATATCATATCTATTTGCTTGTGTTGTGCCTTGCATAATTCACATTGCTATATCTTGTATATGCTTGGTTGTTTGTGTGTGCCTCACTTGTACCTAATCAACAAGAGCTTCACATAGCACCTCAACCAATTCAAGGGGAATCAAGAGGAGTTAGTCCAGAGCCCTTCACGGAGAATTCGGCTACACTTGTTGATTGTACTAAGTGTGTTGCAATATTTGCATTAGCTTCCGCATTTAGCACACTTAGTTTTGCATTTAGTTTTAGATTAGCACTAACACCTATTCACCCCCTCTCTAGGTGTTCCCTTTCAATTGGTATCAGAGCTAGTGCTCCTGATACTTAGGCTTAACATCCTAGGAGTGAGATCCTTGCTTGCTAATCTTTTGTTTGCATTTGCTTGTTTGCACACATATGGTTTACCATGGCCTTCATGACCCCTCCTATGTTTGACCCTTCCAACATTCATGTTTGGAAGATTAGGATGACCATTTATTTACAAACCCTAGGTCATAAAGTTTATCTTGCCATTACCAAGGAATCCTTCCTTAGTGATAGCGATCATATAGGGGCCAATGCACAAGCCCTAGAGGCCATTAGAAGCACATTATCTAAAGATTATCTTTTACGTGTTTCTAACATTGGTTCCGCCTTTGCAGTGTGGAATTTATTGACAACCACCACCACCTCCGAGCTTCTATTGCCAATCCAACAAGAAGAGGAATCTAGTGGAGAATCCGATTCTCAATGCTTTATGGTCCAAGGGAATGACTCCCTTGAGGTTCATTCGGAACCCCACTTAGATTGTAATGATAGTGCTAGTTCTTCATGTGATGATAATATTGATCTCCATGCTTTAAATGAAGAACTATCTATTGTATGTGAAAAATTAATTGAAAAATATAATTTGTTGAAAAAGAAAAGTCTAGAAATTGAAAAAGAAAATAAATGTTTGCATTCTAGACTTGATTGTGTTTTGCAAGAGAAGGTTGAGGTCTATAATGAAAGAGATGCATTAAGATCTCAATTAGAACTTGCATTAAAAGAAAATAAATTTTAAAAACTAAAAATGATTGTGAAACACTTTTTAAGAAAAATGAAAACTTATCTTCAAAAATTGATTTTGTTTTAAAAGAGAATGTTGATTTGAAAAATAAAATTATTTCTATTTCAAATGATTTAGATATTTGTTTAAAGAAAAATGTTGCTTTGCAAAATAAGATTGATGAACATGTTTGCCATGCTAGGGTAGTTTCACCTAGATCACCCCTTGCAAGCTCCACTTCTTCTATTAAAAATGATATAAACATGTTGAAGAAGAAAATGGATTGTTTGGGCTCCACTATGAGCCAATGTGCTAAGAACCATACACGCTTGGAATCCTTGGTTCGAAAGAAACAAGTTTCATCTTTTGTGCATGCACACCCTCCACGGCATACACATGCTCCACACGGACACCATCAACACATGTATGCTCATGTGTACACATGTACACATTGTGGCCGAAAAGGCCATCTTGCTAAATTTTGCTATGATCGTTTACATGTTGAGAATTTAGCAAAGAAATTTGTTTGGGTTAGAGAAGGTACTAACTACCATGGACCCAAAAAGATATGGGTACCAAAGACCACCCCTCCTTTGTTTAATGTAGGTGTGGGCTCTCACATGACGTGAGAGTGATGACACCTTGGAGTGGATACGTTCCGAGCTTAGAGGAAATCATATGGATGCATCACTTTCAAGGGAAGTGTTTGGTGGAGATGACCACCATGTTTTGGAGACAAGGAGAGTTGCCCTCTAGGTTTTGGTAACAATTCTTGACTCCTTATTATTGTTTACATGCTTCCATATTGATGTTTTATAGAATGTTTTCATTGTCTATGGATTAGTATGTAAATATCATGTTTATTAGATCCTTGACATACATGTATAGTATTTGAGACACACATGCTTATATGAACCCATACTTAGTGTTCTCACCTTTGTTTAAGTTATAATGTACATTATGAATCAAATACATGTGAATTTACATAGTAATCATGTTTAGTTTTATCATGATGATTTTTATATTGTATTTTGATGCTCCTTGTTAAGATTACTTGTTTAGATGTTAGTTTTCATTAAGACTAGGTATATATTCGTGCATATAGTGGGCAACAAATAAATCTATATATGTTTGAGCTTGATTGCTTATTTGAACCCATTACATGTGCTAGTATAGTCTAGTTTTGATGATTCATACATTTCAAACTTGTATTCCATTTTTTGATTTGTTTTATGTGTATAAGTTTTCAATTCATGTATATGTGTATTTTGCCAAACTTTAAGATATACATGTATACCCCTTGAGTCATTTGCCTTTCATGCAAATCTATATATGGACTTAATTGTGTTTAGGGATATGTATGTATACATATTGTGTTGACAATTCATACATATACTTTGAAATGAAATGTGTTTTGGTGAAGATTTAGCTTTTCTTGATTTTGTGTTTAATTGTTTAACTTCATGTATATGTCTATCTTGTCCAAACTATTAGATATACATGTTTATCCTTTTGAGCCACGTGCCTTTATGCATATATAAATAGTGGACTCGTTGTGTTTTGGATATGTATGTATATTTTAATTTGTACTTGACATACATATGCCATGAAGATTAAATAAGTTTTGATGATTTTCGTGTTTTCAATGTTTAAGGAATAATTGAGCTTAATTGAATATTTTCATGATTATGATATTCACACTTTATTTGTACACTCACATTTATTGCTTGCTCATGTTTTGTATTCATGAGTCATATTTATGCCTAATTGAATTAGAGTGTTGATTATCATGTGGATTTCATGTTTCATGAAAAACATTTTGTTTTATTCCTTACTTGAAGGATTTCGTACTAGTTTTAAAAGTTTTTCCTATAACTAGTTCGTATTCTTCAATTTGGTAGTGATTTTCAAACAAAACTATATTTTCAAATCTATCTTTGAAAACCCCTACCTTCAATGGGAGGTTGGATGAGAGATCATTGTCTTGTATGCTTTAAAATGAAAATCATTTAAAACTTGAACCTTGATTGGGAGGTATAGTAATATGAAGTATACATTTGATCTTATTGTTATGTCAATTGGTATCATTGAACTCTTTCAATTGGTATCATTTTGACCTTTGTGTATACTCATATGTTTATTGTGTATGTATATTTTCAATTGGTATCATCTATTGGTGATTGGTACTCATTCTATTTCATACACATATACTTATTTTATTTGTGCTTAAGATATGAATCTTTCACAAAATCTTGTTTATGCTAGTGCTTGAGCTTCAATTTTGTTTCAATTGATTACTTTTAAATTGGTATCAAGCCCATGTATCTTTTTAGTTGGTATTTCATAAAGGGGGAGAAAATTTAATTTTGTCTTTCAATTGGTGATTCTTCAATTGGTATTTGTTTCCCACTCCCTTACTTTATGATTGAAAATTTCATATTGGTATCATATGTTTAATATGAAAATTATTTACAATTGGTATCAAAATTTTATTTAGACATTCAAAATTTATTATGTTTAATTTCAATTGATATCAAGATGTTTCATGTGTTTTTGCTTAAAATTGGTATCTAAAATTTTTTTTAAGAAAAATACAAAAGTTTGATTTGTATTGACTATATGCATATAGATTCATGATGAGTGTATCTTGTATTGAAGAGCTTAACATCTCTTCGTTATGTGGTACACGTGTGTAGGGGGAGCGTCACATCTCCTCTTATGCATTACATAGTGTGTGTTATGTGAATTAGGGCTTAACATCCCTCTTTCATGTAATGCATATGTGTAGGGAAGCTAACTTAGCGTCTTCCTCTTCATGAATGTATATAGCATATAACATCTATTGATCTTTGTTTATTGATATCAAGATGCTTCATTGACATATTTATCTATTGATATCATGTTGTTTATAGTAACCCCTTCTTGATCCTTTTGTTTGACAAAAAGGGGAGAGAAAATTTGTTTGATTTGATTTTACTTTGAACCCTTTGTTGATGATTGACAAAAAGGGGGAGAAGTATTTGAGTTTATATGCATGTTTTCATTGCTTAAGGGGGAGATGTATTTGTCTTCATTGTTATTTATGCATAAATGTTCTTGTATTGCAAATAGGAGAAAAAGATTTTGATTTATGCTTGTTGCATGTTTTATCTCCATACTTGCATACATATTCATGTGCTTCATTTCCATATCTTATTATTTATGTCTATGCATGAGTTAAGGGGGAGCTTCTTTGAAGCTTAACTTTAATCCATGCATATATAACTCCATGAGTTTTGTCATCATCAAAAAGGGGGAGATTGTTGGCCCAAAGGCCTTCCACTCTAGTTTTGATGATGATTAACTCATGTAGTTATGTTTACTAATAATCTTGTGTTGTTTAAGTTTCAGATCATTAACCAAGATATTAGTTGGTGATTAGCTTCAACAAGGTGTTTAGAAGCTTTTCATGATGATTCCAGGGCCAAAGCGTCAAGATCACACATTGCCTAGCCCATGGATGGAGTTTTGGAGCAAGTCTACTTGAAAATGAAGATCGTCAAGAAGACTTAGGTATCCATAGTTTAGATAGTGTGTTTTAGATCCATATTTATAAAGTTTAGTATAGTTGATATGCTCAAGTGCACAACACACAAAAAGTTTTATGTTTTGGATTTGGTTTTCATGAATAGTAGATCAAAACAAATTTACTTTATTTCTATGTATATTAGATGTATTCTAGATATACATACATGGTTTAACTTGCTAGACAAACTTATTTTGACTATCCTATTAATGTATTGAAAAATCAAGTTTGATAAAAATACAAGTTTTGTGTTTGATAAAATTTGCAAGACTCAAAAATGAATTGATATGATTAATATATGTCTTGAAATTTTTATCACAAGTTTGTGTTTCCATATAAAATGATAAAACTATTTTTGGTGATTTTTAGAAGTGTTAAAAGATTTTTTAGAAAAATATTTTACACTGTTTTTCTGTCTCAGATTTCTGTTCCAGGCTTCAATCAGTCGACTAGTCAACCTGACCTAGTCGACTTGGGTGAAGTCGGTCGACCGGGCCGGTCGACCGACGTGCACAAATCTATGCACGTTTGGAGGCACTGGGACGGTCGACCGCTCGGTCGACCGGGGCACTTACAGTGCTCTCTGTTTGTTTCGGTCGACCGGGCCGGTCGACCGCAGTTGCCTAACGGTCATATTTTCGACCGTTGGCGGTCGACCGGGCCGGTCGACCGTTGCCTGTCAGAGCTGCCAGCTCAGCTCTAACCGCTAGTTTTGTATTGGGGCTATATATACCCCATCTCTTCATAGTTTTTGTAGAAGTTTTCAAGTGCAAAAATTCCAGACCTTCTTAAGTGTTTTTAAAGAGTTTTCAAAAGTATTTGGGGCTTTAATCTTTCAATCTTTATTGTTTTAGGTTTTTGGAAAAATCAAAGAAAAGAGGATTTTGCGAGATTTGTCTTGGTTTTCATTCTATATCTTTTGCAAGAATTTTTCCAAGTGTTTTTCTTTGTTGCTTGTTTTCCAAACACCTAGTTTTCCACACTTGAGCTATCTTCTATCCTAATCTATTAGGATCATTTGTTTTGTGGAAAAAGAAAAGGGAAAAGAAAGAGAGATTGAGTTTGTGGTTTTGGAACCACTTGTTGTAAACACCCTTATTCTTGTTGTATCCCTCTTAGGTAGAGGTGATCGGGTGATTGGTTTGCTCCCTCTAGTGAGAGGTGGAGTTTGGTTGTAAACCCTCTTCGGTAGAGGTGTTGGTTGTTGTGGTTGTATTGGCCAAGGGCCTACCCCTCTTGTGTGAGGAGGTGATTGTTTGAGAGAGGAGTTAGGTACTCCATTATTGTACAAATCCTTCTCGGTGAAGGTTCCCTCGGTGGGAGTTCTCGGTGGACGGTATAGTGGATTGGAAATCCTACACGGTGGTGTAGGCAGGGATGTAGAGCAAGAGTGCTCGAACCTCGAAACATTTCATTGTGTTTGCGTTTGATCCACTTGTCTCTAAACTCTCTCTCTTTACATTTGTGCAAAGCATCATACTTCATTCATATCATATTTGCTTGTGTTGAGCATAATTCATATTTTCATATCATATCTATTTGCTTGTGTTGTGCCTTACATAATTCACATTGCTATATCTTGTATATGCTTGGTTGTTTGTGTGTGCCTCACTTGTACCTAATCAACAAGAGCTTCACATAGCACCTCAACCCATTCAAGGGGAATCAAGAGGAGTTAGTCCAGAGCCCTTCACGGGGAATTCTGCTACACTTGTTGATTGTACTAAGTGTGTTGCAATATTTGTATTAGCTTCCGCATTTTGCGCACTTAGTTTTGCATTTAGTTTTAGATTAGCACTAACACCTATTCAACCCCCCTCTAGGTGTTCCCCTTCAGAAAGTAGGGAATATCCGTGGACGAATCCAGACCTAGGCTTCTCCTTTGGGTTTCTTCTTTTAGGCTCTTTAATTAATCCCTTAATTCCTTAAAAATTCCTTGTTTATGGGCCTTCACCTCCTTTATGGTGGACCTGAAAAAAGAGGGAGAAAAGCAATAAAAATCTTATTTTTCTTTCTGTGAAGCATGATATGAAAGTGGAAAATGATACAATAATGAACTCCAATCACCCATGTGGGGAGAGTGGGTGCCGATTGGATGGGAGAAAAGAAAGGAAAAGGAAGAAAGAAAGAAAGATATAAGAAGATTCCGAAAAATAATAATAATGTCGTGAAATATCGACTATTCTAGAAAAATCCTAAAAAATACCCATAGAGAGAAAATATCATCCTGAAGAATAATGCAAAATTAGTTTTTAGAAATAAAATCTCAATTTTATATAAAAAATCTTAGAATTTACCAGTGATACTGACTGACACTAAATCCGGTAGAATTTTGATAAACTCAGAAAATTCTCCAAAAATACGATAAGATAGAAAATATGATTCTAAGAAATAATGTGAAGACAGATTTTAGAAATTTGACTCTGTTCGTAAATTAAAACTTCTGAAATCAAACAGCGATACCGGTCGTCACCCAAACCGGTCAAACTTTGATAAATTCAGAAAAATCTCAAAAAATGCATTAAAGTAGAAATATAATTCTAAGAATAAAATGAAAGTAGAATCTTGAAATTTAGCTCCGATTGTAAATTAAAAATCCTGCAATACATTTTTAAGTATGTATTCCGGGAACAGGGTGTTACAGATTAGAAAGCCTAATAGAACTAAAGGAATAATAACATCAAAAATATAAAAAAAGCAAATAAGACATAAGATTTAGACTCAAAGAACCCCTAGTCAAAATTTCACGTCCACAAAGGTGCATATGGATTAGGATAAAGTAATAGACTAGATGAAAAATACAAGTTTAACCCCATACCTTTATTGATAATAAGTTTTTGAATAGAGACTAAGTTTAGAAAAGAAGAATTATGTTTTTCTATAACTTACAGGTTACTTGAACTCTTAAAATATTACTTCAAATATTTTTCCTTTTCAAAAATACTAACTCTTTGTTTCTCTCTCTCTCTTTATAGATTTTGTCAGTGCAATCCACTGAAAACCCTCATGAGACTAAACTCGTCCTCTTGGGGTAACCTAGAGGTTTAACGGCTTATTCCACGTGCTAAGTGCAACCGTGATTCCTACGAAAGTGAGTTAATATTTGGCCAATTTTGTTTTTCTTTTCATTTTGTTTTGCTCGAGGAGGAGCAAAAGATAAGTGTAGGGCTGTGATTGTGCACATGCATTACACATTTTGTATCACATATGTCACATTATATTCATTTATTTTTAAATAAAACTTTTTTAAATGTATTTTCATGTTCAATGGTATGCATTGTAATTAACAAAGAAAATGGAGAGAATGACTGATTTATACAATTAAATCCAAATAATTCAAAAGATCAAGTGAATCAAGGGGATCGATTCAAATACAAAGATTCTAGAAAGTATCTTATCTGAAACTAGATATATCAGATAAGATAATATCATCTAATTTCATGAAAAAATGGATTGCTTGAAGACCCTATTAGTTTCGCTGAAGATAAATAGATATCTCATCAATTTTAGAAGACAAATTAAAAATGTAAAAGGATAAATGGATAGAGGAAGATCAACGGATGAGATGAATCAATTATATTTGAAGATAAGGAGAAACATCTAAGTAAATTCAGAGTTGTAAATTAATTTAGACTCAGATTCAAACTGGATATATTTTAGTATTTTAATCATAACTTTCGCTAATGAAACTCAAATGTGATGATACAAGATGATCAAGAAAAATGACTTAAAGGGCTACATTCTTACATTGATCACAATCTCAATTCTATTGTTTGGTAAGTCATATTCAGCAATCAACACGTCAACAAGCTGCAGATTAGAATTGAATTTTCACATAAAATTCTGGATAAATTAAATCAAGTTTAGAGATAAGGGGAGGATTCAAATTTAGAAATAGCCAGCTCCCCCAATCTCTCCACTCGTCTCCCCTATCCATTTCTTCCCTATAAATACCCACAAATTAGAGGCAGAGGAAGAAAGATTAGGATAAATCTCTTATTTTCTTTTTAAGGTTTAGGATCATTATTAGATAGTTTACAAGAAGTTATATCTCAGTTCTTAATCTGTAGTTCAGTTTAGAAACAAAGTAAGAGAGAAAGAGTGATTGTAATCTGAAGTTAAAATGACATCAATAAAAATTCGACGAACTTCTTTTCTTCTCCAACTCACGGGTATGTTGCATTACAATTCAATATTTTCTTTTTTAGTAATGAGTAGCTAAATCTCCTCTTTCTGAGCTCACTGATTTCTCCTCTCTAGTATTAATTCTCGATCGATATTAATGAAAAAGACCCAACTAAATCATTTGAATGCCTTAACTGAGCCTTGCTTATTGCGAGTGTTCTTGAAGGCATATGAGGATGAGATTGGATTTTGGATTTAATCTTGAAATTAATCATTAAAAAGAACTTGTTTTATTCCGTGCTTGCTTTATTGCTTTGATAGTTTAACATTCAATTCAAAGAAAGATTTCAAAATTAAAGTTCGATATCAAAAATAAACCATCTTATGTGTTTTACTTGATCTCTTTTAAATACAAAAATAAACTTTTTGCCTATGATCTCATTGAGGCACCTGAACTTTCAAGAGAAGAATCTAGAGTTGGGTAAAAATTAGTGAGCTCGGATCTCCCTTTATTAAATACAAACAAACACACATCTTCAAACTTCTTAAAAAAATATTTTTTTCAAAGCCTATTCTAATCTTCAATTTTTTTATTTAAATCACTTCTCTACTCTCCATCTTCTTTTTTACCTAAAAAAACATAAACACTAAAATTTGATTTTCCCAAAATGCTGAAAAGCTTGCATCGCATCTCTCCTATAAACATGACCCGTTAACCTTAAGCTACACAGTATTTCTCTTAAATTTCTCAATCACCTACCAATTTATGAATAAAATAACGCTTATGACCATTGTTTTGGTCTCTTTTGCGGAAAATCAAGACTAGAAGGGCAAAGGAGTAATAAGAGCCTAATTAAACCCATTTTTGAGTTATTAAATCAACATTGGATACCATGTAAGGGACCTTCCAGAAGATTATTACATTTCTGTAGTTGAAGATGTATCTGGAGAACTATATGTCCAAACAACCCAAATTCGGATACATCTAGAAGCTACTCGAGACTAGACGAAGTCACGGCAAAAAAATCAGGGCCATTGGCCCGATAATGCCGTGGCTCCACAAAGATCCTAGCGGATCCGTGATACTTTTGTGGAATCACACGTCGATTTTCAACGCGTGGTTTCGTCTCATCAAACCCTAGCTCCTTTTGCCTATAAATTCGGTATTTGAGGTTCAGAAACAAGGAGAGAAAGAAGTAGCTAGGTTTTCTCTCTTCTAGCTGTAGAGTACGATTTTCTTCTCTTTTCTTTTGTATTTTTTTCTTTTTAGATCTTGTAGTGGAGAGATGATTCTGGAGAGAGAGATATTAATGTAATAGAAAGTGACAATCTATGTAAAGATGTCTCATTTCTTCTCTATTATAATCTGCTCCATCTTTTACATGGTGCTTAGCTAACTTTTCTTCTCATGGCATCTAACTACTTATCACTAACATGATAACTTCTTACTTGATAATCCAAATGAATCTAATAACCTCTACTAGGACTTGCTCTTGTAAGAGCCATTAATAGTTCATGATGATGGATTCTAATATTCTAATATTCTAACATCTAACCACTAACAAGCTAACTTGCAATGTCTTCTTTATTTCATGCTCCCCTTTACTTGGTTTTGATGATTTAATAGTAGTTTGCACCTTGTCATGTGGAATGTATTTTTTTGAATGTGGAGAACAATTTCATGTGTCGTGCTTTGTAATGCTCATGAAGTCAAGAACTAGTGATTGTCAAGGATCTATATGAGGCAACTATCACTAAAACGTTAGCATGTTAGTAGAGCAATTAGTAGTTAGTAACCATGAGCTTTCTTTCATTGTTTTCCTTCTTCTTTTTACTTTATTTGAAAACCACTTCAAAACTCTTTTATCATATTTATTATCGGTGTTTTCACCATCTTCTTAATTCACCATTATTTTCATCTTCTTCACTTTTCATTTCATCTCATTTTCTTGTCTTGCTTTACCAATTCACAACCACTTCTTAAGTTTATCACATCATCAATTTCATCGCCTTCTCCACCTATCACTTCTAGTTTTCTTTTCTTTTTTTTCTCTTTCTTTAACAAAGAAGAACTTGTTAACATACATGTGAACAGACTGTTAATGATTATATCGCCTCTTGCCTCTGTCTCTGTGGATTCGACCCGCATAGCCATCATGCTATAATGGAAGTTTCGAGGAAGCCATAGCACGCACACATTTTTACACTAATTTCAAAATACAAGTTTTCAAGTGCCAGTTTTACCCTGATAAAAATTTTGGCTTGTTACTGGGGACGAGAATGGTTTTGATTTTATATTTCGTTAAAATTCTCTTCTCTGTATTAGTATGCAGGTCAATTTTTATAGAAACTAAGCATTGCAGACGTCTAAAATTGCTTGTATCTCCCTGCTCTCAAAAGTTGGTACCCTACTTCCATAATAGTGCTACGCCAAGCCTAAAATTGCCGCGCAAACGCAGCAAATTTTGAGGCCCTGGACTCCATTTTTTGCAGGGTTCTGTGAATTTGCTTATATTTATGTTATCTGCTGCTAGTTATCTGTTTTGATTACCTACGCACTGCATTAATTAAGATGTAAAATTAGTAAATTAGATGTACTAATACAGTTTAGACATTTGTATTTAGGCACGTGTCAAATTTCAATCTAATATACTATATTTTGTTTTGTTGTAATGATCTGAACTGAGGTATACATATGGTATTGCATATGGCATAGGACAAACACGTGGGTGATTTACTCACTTTGTGTGTTATTCTTATCTATATTGCACACTTGCACAAATTAGACTTAAGGGTATAACTCGATATAAGATAAGGTGAGAAAGTCATTACCCTTTCTTAACTCAAAAACTACCTTCCCACTCATACAATCCAAGCCTAATATAAAAATTGATAGACGTTGGCCCCTAAGGACATCTCAGACTCATTAAGAGATTGACCAATGGTGAAACTTGTCAGAAGCATACTCTTGTCAAATCGGTGTCCAAGCTTGGGGATTAAGAGGTTAAGCCTCAAAGATCCAGTGGTTTGGCATAGTTAAGGCTCGTTGCTTACGCATGGATACCTCCCATCACATTTTGCCCCTACCTGGCCGATTAGCTCATAGTCGGGTTCATACAACAACCTCCTCAGGGTAATCACCCAATTAGGAGTCGTGATCACACACGTGTTTTGCATATTTTCATATCATATGTGTCACACTTCTGCATTTTTATTTAAATAAACTCTACTATTAATGTATTTTCATGTTTAGTGGTGTGTAGGGTAATTAAATGCAAATGTTAAAAAAAAAGGGGATTGATTCAAATCTAAAGGTTCTAAAAGCCATCTTATCTGAAGACTGGGTATATTAAATGAGATAATATCATTCAAATTTAAAGAAAAAATGGATTAGAAGAAGACCCTATCAGTTTCACTGAGGATAAAGAGATAGATCGACAAATCTAAAGCTGAAATTTAAAATCCAAAGGGATAAATGGATAGAGAGAAGATCAACGGATGAGATGAAGCAATTTAGACTCGGATTTAGACTAGATTCATTTTAGTATTTGAATCATAACTTTCTCTACCAAAACTCAAATCTAATGATTCAAGATAATCCAAAAAGAAGACTTAAAGGGCTATAATGTTTACATTGATCACTATTTCTAATTTTATCATTTGATAAGTTAAATTCAGCAATCAATACGCCAAGAAGCTGTAGATCAGAATTGAATATCCACATCAAATCAAGTTTAGAGATAAGAAGAGAATTCAAATTCAGAAATAGCCAGATCTCCCTATCTTTCGACTCATTTTCTTATCTATTTCATCCTATAAATACACCACATATCAGAGGCAGAGAGGACGATCAAGCAGAAAGTATAATAGATTCTTGTATAAGTTTAACCTAGATTTTTCTTTCTCTTTTAATGTAATTTAATTTTCTTTATGTAATTGAGAGGAGAGAAGAATTTCACGAAGAATGAGAAAGGTGCTTGTACTAAGGGTGACATTGGTGTAAGTAAGTTTTTTCTTTCTTTGTTATTTGAATCAAATCGTAGTTTCTTTTCTCCTTTACTTTTATTTTTGTTTGCTTTCCTCTGATGTGTTTGCAATCCAAGTGAATCCAATAGCCTCGCAACTGCTTCGCCATTGCAAGTGCCCTTGATGGCCTATGGTGATAACCAACCATTCCTTTACTAGTTTAGCTTGCTCTTTCATTCGAAGTGTAGATCAGGAACGGGAAAGACCCTACACACCATACTTGATCGCCTTAAATGAGTAGGTAAGTCATAGTAATGGATCCATGGTATATGAGTACAGAAGAGGCAAGTAAGAATCTTTAGTTTTCTTTTAATTTCTAGTTTAGAATTCTACTCCAAAACCAACATTCTCCTCTTTATTTAGTTTATTCTTTTCTTTTGTAAATAAATTAATAATAACATCATCATCAACTTTTCTTTAACATCTTCTTCGCATCTTCTAACTTAACCTTTTTGTTTTCTTTTTCTAAAACTGAGAAGAAATTTCTAACATATTTCTGTAAACTCAAAAAAGAAACGAACTTACTTAAATGCTTTCATCGCTAGTCCCACCTTGTGGATCACAACCCGCATAGCCACTCGTTACTATGATAGTATTGAGCACCTTGCACTCCCTATTATTAAGTTCTGAAATTCTATATTTTTTATATGTAGATTTGAACTCAATCAAAATTTTAGCGCCGTTGCCAGAGAGGGACGGTAAGTAACTTCTTTTTGTTTGTTTTATTGATTAACTTTCTTCTCTGTTCTTCATGTATAGGTTTAACATCAAGAAAATTTTTGCTGCAGTAAAAATATAAGTGGCCCTGGACTATGCTAAAGAAAGCAGAGCCCATAAGCCTTCAAAATTTCTACATTCCCTGGCAATCTGGGTGAACTTAATTAGTCACTAATATTGCACATTTATTATCATATTCTAATACTTATTATATAATAAACTCTACTTTTTCCGAATTAAATGTTTAATTTATTTGCAGGCTCATTCCTAAAGGAGAGTGAAGAGAAATGAGCCCAAAAGCCCATCAAATTCTGAATTAAATCAGAATTAATTCGAACTCAGTAAATCAGGGCAGATCAGGTCGGTTTAGATCGGTTGAAAACCAGTTAGAATAAATCCCTACAAATCGATCAGTTGAAGCCAAGGATCAAAGGCCATTTTGTCAAAATCTCGGACTTAAACTACAAATCCAGCTGAAGATAAATACAAATCGAGAAGCTGGGGAGCACCATCAATAGGGTGTGGCCACCTGGCCGCGTTTCTGCCACTTTATTAGAGAGTTAAGGGAGCATTTGCTCCCCCTATCTTCATACGCTCTCATAAGTTGGGTTTTGCCTATAAATACTGGGATTTTAGGAGCCTACAGGGACGACCATGCAGAGATAGAATTTAGTCCACATTTTCATTCTTTTTAGCGTAGGTTTTTATTTCTTTTTATGTAATTTTTTATTCTTTTTAAGTACAGTTTAGACTGAGATTCATGTAAGTAAGAGAGAGAGGCTTATGTTGAGAGTGACACCGATATACCTCCTCCTCTCTTCCATCGTTTCTGCAAGCAATAAAAGGTAATTTTTTTTTAATGTTTGTCTTTACTTTTGTTTTCTTCTTCTTCATTCTACTTTTCCTCTTTTAGTTATGATGAGCATTCAAGTGAATCTAGAAGCATCAGTATAGTCATGTTTCTGTGAGTGCCAACGATATTACATGATGATGATCTCCTCCTCAAGATTTCGTATCATTTCATTCTTATACGTCTTGATGATGTAATGCGAATGGGGACTGAGCTCGATCTTATATTTTATGCGTTAAACGCCTCTGAAGTAAGGTAGAACATGCAAAGGTTCCACGTAAGTCATCAACCAGAGGAGGTAAGTATTTCTTTAATCTTTTCTTTCTTTTCTTTTATTTCTTTAGTTTAGATCACCAACACCAACAACACCCAACTCTTTCACCACTCATTTTGATTTCTTTGTAAATATCATTTCTAGTTTCTCCATCTTCTTAATCTACCATCTTCTTCCTAATTTAACTTTAACTCAAATTTTCCTTTTTTTCTTTTAAAGAACTAAAGAGAACTTTAACCATACTTTGTAGCCTAAAAGAGAACTTACCAAAAGGCTTCTATCGCTAGTCTCTCCTTGTGGATCACGACCCGCATAACACTTGCTATTGCGGTAGAATTGAGTAACTTGCACTTTTCATTCTTAGTTCTGAAATTCTGTATTCTTGTGTGCAGGTTCCACCTCAATTAAATTTTGGCGCCGTTACTGGGGAAGGGATGGTAAGTTATTCTCTTTTTAGATTTACATTTTTGGTTACCTTTCTTTTTTTGTTTTTGGTGCACAGGCTTGACACAAGGAATCTTTGCTGCAGTGGACATATAAGTGGCCTTGGACTCTGCTCAAGAAAATAGAGCCAAGAAGCCCTCAGATTTGCTACATTCATGTGGCAATCTGAGTGAACTACTAACCTGTATTTTTTGCAGGTTGGCTGTAGTACAAAGTTTAATATTTGTAGCCATCTATTTCCTTATTTGTCTCACTGTACTTCCTTTCTAACCTCAACAGTAAAGTGATGTTTATTAAATGCTAAAAATGGTTTAGACTTACATTTAGGCACGTATCTAATTCGTTTACATTTTTCATTACTGTTGAAGAGTGCTGGAGTAAAGTTACGTGTGCATAGCATCTAGTATAAGAACACTTTGGATTGTTTACATTGCTTAAGTGTTGCTTTTCTTGTACACTACACTAAATTGATCTAAGGGCTTGTCTTATAAGTAAGATAAGGTGGGGAAGTCATTACCCTCCCTTAGCCTACAAACAATCTCCTCAATCACTAACCCAAGCCTAACTAAAAATGTGTAGATGTTGGCCTTAAGGACATCTCGGACTCAATTAGGAGATTATCCTAAGGGGGAATATGTTAGAATTTGACTCTTGCCAAATTAGTGTATAAGGAAAGGGATTGAGGGGTGAAACCCCGAAGGCTGGTGGTTTGGCTTTTTAGGCCCGTCAGTTTTGCGCGGATACCTCCCACCAATCTTGCCCTGACCTGGCTGGTTAGCTTATGGTCAAAGTCTGCATTATACTTCCTGTGGACTGTCTAACCAGTTAGGAGTCGTCTAGGTCAAAGGTCTACCCTAACTTAGCTTAGAGTTTTTTTATTTTTGTTTATTTTCTTTGTTTGTTTTTTATTGTGTGATATGACTTATAACAACAATTTTTTCAATTTTAATGGTAATCCATATTACACACCAATCTCTTTTTCGGATATTACCAACCCGGCATATCATAACTTTAACCAACATAGTGTGTCGGATTGTTCTTATCTGAATTAATATAACCCATGCCCCCAATCTTATGATCATAATTTCAAGAATAATATCAACTCTTCACAGAATCAATGGGATTCACCTCCCCCGAGTCCAATTTTCAATCAACTTGTCCTCCTTATCCACCTTGTCCACAATATTTTCAAGATTCATACTCAGTTCCACAAGTTCAAAATAGAAAACCATCAATTTTGAAAATGAGTATGCGTAAGTCCAAACAACAATCACAAAATCTGATGGACTCACAATTTCACCACCAATTCCAAAATAACACTTCATCTTTTCAAGATCAATCGCAACAAAATGATGAACCAATCAATTATGAAAAGATGCTTGAAGGTATGACTCAGGCTCAAAATGATCGTCATCATGACATAGATATGATGGTCCAAACTCTACATTCTCACCGTTTGACCATTTCTGATGTCGCTAACCATTCTGTTAGAGCCGAAGAGTCATGTTGTTTTGAAAAATAAAGTTCTATTTCAGCACGATCATTTGAACTTGCCCAAACTCCAAATTTTGAAAATGACATTGATAGTTTGGCAAGTTATTCCTTTCCTGAAATTGAACTTGAGAATGAATATGATCATGAACCTCAACTTAGTGATTCAATTCTACTTCCTGATTCAATTATAACTCCGTGTCTTCACCTGATTTCAATCTTTTTCCTGAGTCAACATTGGATCCTGTGCCAATTCATAATGAAATTGAATCGCCCATCTTTGATGATCATCATATTGAACTTGACCAATTTCATAATTTTGAAAGTCCCATTAATAGATTGGCAAGTTCTCATTTTTATGAAATTGAACACAATGAGAAATGTGACCTAGATTCTCAATTTTGTGATCCAGTTCAACTTCCCGAATCAATATTGACTCCTGTATTGTTACCCGACTTGAGTAATATTTTAGAGTCAGTTTTGATTCCCACACCTGTCATTCTTGAACTTAAATCACCAATGTTAAGTCAAATTCCATTATGGGAAAATGAACGTGGATTTGAGTTTTAACTTCTTGATTTGGACCCACTTCCTGAACCAATCTCGACTCCTGAACCTTTACTTAACTTAAATCACTTTCCTGAGTCGGTATTAGTTCTCGCAATTCCTAAGTCCAAGTCAATCATTCTATCTTTTCACACACCATTTTGGGACAAGGCGGTTGACAAAATTCACTCCGAAATTAATTATTAAATTTGGAAATTAGATGGGGTTACATTTTTAATAAAAATAATTCATGTATACATCATATTATTGGGTTATATTAGAGAGATTTCTGGTGGATTCCTCTGAACTTCATGAAAAGTCTATTGGGCCATATTTCGTGGACCAATCAGACCGCCACCGGAACCACCACCTTAAGGTAGTATTATCCTTCCCTTTCTTCTTTTTCATGCATCTATGCATTAATTCATACATTGTGGACAATGCATGAGATAGGTGTGGGGGAGGGTTCTAACATAAACTTAGGTTTTTCTTTTTATAAAAAAAATGTTATTAACATTTTCTTCAATTTTAAAAACTTTTTGAACATAGAAATAATATTTTGACATACCTTTTGTAAGGAAGTAAGTCAATTTAAGGAATAGAAAAATCATAATTAGGATTTATTAGACTTTGTAAAAATAAAATTATTTGTTTGATTTCTAAGGATAAGAAGAAAGTTTGTGAAAGTAATTTAGTCTTGATCTTTACCTTGAAGAAACATGCACCCTTATACACTTACATACTTAGGGTTCAAAAATAAAGATTCTTATGCCTTATAAAAAAAAAAAATAATATATCTATGAAAGATGAACAAATCTAATTATTGATTAGCTAGGTGCTTTGGCCTAAGCAAGCCTTAGTATTTATGCGAAAGATGATCAGATAAGTTTGAGAAAAAATATATATATATAAAAATCTTCTGATTAAGTTGGGTATTTGTGCCTAATAAAGTATAAGTATTCACGCCTAAAAGTGATTCATATAATAAAGTCCTTAGTTTTGTGGCCATATTTGCTCGAGTCCTTAAGCCCTTGGGGTGTTTTCTCACCCGGTGCCCTAAGACTGTTTTGTTTGGGAGTCATCGATTAAACGCTCATTATATGGGCAGATTAGAAAGCCTAATAAAAATAAGGAATAATACCACAAAAATATATATATATAAATAAATAAGGCATAAGAGTTAGAGTTAAAGAAACCCTTAGTTAAAATTTTCACGGTCACAAGGTGCATATGACTTAAGGTAAGGTAATAGACTAGATGAGAAGTACAAGTTGACTCCTTACTTTGATTGATAACAAATTTTTGAATAGAGACTAAGTTTAGGAATGATAAATTCGGTTTTCTTATAACTTATAAATTACTTACAACTTACAATAATATTTCAAATATTTTTCTTTCAAAATGTGTTTTCAAAATACTAATATTTTTCTCTTTCTTTATGGATTTTATAGGTGTAATCCGCTGAAAACCCTCACGAGACAAAACTTGTCCTCTAGGGGAAATCTAGAGGTTTAACGGCTTGTTGCACGTGCTCAGTGCAATCGAGTGACCTGCGAAAGTGGTCTAATAATTCTTAGGATAGTTTAGTTATTTTGCTCGAGGACGAGCAAAAGATAGGTATGGGGGTGTGATTGGTCACTAATATTGCACATTTATTATCATATTCTCATACTTATTATATAATAAACTCTGTTTTTTCCTAATTAAATGTTTAATTTATTTGCAGGCCCGTTCCTAAAGGAGAGTGAAGAGAAATAAGCCTAAAAGCCCATCAAATTCTGAATTAAATTAGAATTAATTCGAACTCAGTAAATCAGGGCAGATTAGGTCGGCTCAGATCGGTTAAAAACCAGTTAGAACAAATTCCTATAAATCGATCAGTTGAAGCCAAGGATCAAAAGCCATTTCGTCAAAATCCCATACTTAAACTACAAATCCAGCTGAAGATAAATACAAATCGAGAAGTCAGGAAGCACCAATAACAGGGTGTGGCCACCTGGCCGCTCCTTTCTGCGGCCAAAGCTACGTTTCTGTGGCTTTGTTAGAGAGTTAGGGGGAGCGTTTGCTCCCCTATCTTCATACGCTCTCATAGGTTGGGTTTTGCCTGTAAATACTGGGATTTTCAGAGCCTACAGGGACGACCATGCAGAGATAGAATTTAGTCCACGTTTTCATCTTTTTAGTGTAGGTTTTTATTTTCTTTTAGTAATTTTTCTTTCTTTGTAAGTATAGTTTAGACTGAGATTCATGTAAGTAAGAGAGAGGCTTATGTTGAGAGTGATACCGATGTACCTCCTCCTTTCTTCCATCGTTTCTGCAAGCAATAAAAGGTAATTTTTAATGTTTGTCTTTACTTTTGTTTTCTTCTTCTTCTTTCTACTTTTCCTCTTTTAGTTATGATAAGCATTCAAGTGAATCTAGAAGCATCAGTATAGTCATGTTTGTGTGAGTGCCAACGATATTACATGATGATGATCTCCTCCTCAAGATTCTGTATCATTTCATTCTTGTTCGTCTTGATGATGTAATGCGAATGGGGACTGAGCTCAATCTTATGTTTTATGCGTTGAACGCCTCTGAAGCAAGGTAGAACATGCAAGGGTTCCAGGTAAGTCATCAACCAGAGGAGTAAGTATTTCTTTAATCTTTTCTTTCTTTTCTTTTATTTCTTTAGTTTAGATCACCAACACCAACAATACCCAACTCTTTCATCACACATTGATTTCTTTGTACATATCATTTCTAGTTTCTCCATCTTCTTAATCTACCATCTTCTTCCAAGTTTAACTTTAACTCAAACTTTCCTTTATTCTTTTAAAGAACTAAAGAAGAACTTTAACCATACTTTGTAGCCTAAAAGAGAACTTACTAAAATGCTTCTATCGCTAGTCCCTCCTTGTGCATCACGACCCGCATAGCCACTTGCATTTGCGGTAGAATTGAGTAACTGCACTTTTCATTCTTAGTTCTGAAATTCTGTATTATTGTGTGCAGGTTCCACCTCAATCAGAACTACTAACCTGTATTTTTTACAGTTTCAATGAATTGCAAGTTTAAATATCTGTAACTATTTATTTTCTTGTTCGACTCACTAAACATACATTTCAAATTCAATAGTAAAATGTTGATTGTAAATGCTAAAAATAGTTTAGACTTTGCATTTAGGCACGTGTTTTTTTTTACATTTTTTATTTCTGTTGAAGAGTGTTGGAGCAAAAATATGTATGCATATCATTTAGTATAAGGTTCATTCTTGTATGGAATATTGATTGTGTGTTACTTTATTTATATACTTGTACATTGCACTAAACTGAATAAGGGCTTGTCCTATAAATATGATAAGGTAGGAAAGTCATTACTCTCCTTTAGCCCACAAACAATCTCCTCACTCACTAACCCAAGCCTAACTAAAACGGAGTAGACATTGGTCTTAGGGACATCTCGGACTCAATAGGAGACTGTCCTAACAGAGAAGTTGATTAGAATTTGACTCTTGCCAAATCGGTATCAAAGGTTGGGGTTTGATGAGGCGAAACCTCGAAGAACAGTTGTTTGGTATAATTAGGCCCGCTGTTTAGGCAGGGATACCTCCCACTGATCTTGCCCCTACCTGGCCGTTTAACTTGTCGTCAGATTCTGTAATATACCCACTATAGATAGTCTAACCAGTTAGGAGTCATCTAGGTTTAAGGTCTACCCTAACTTATGCTAGAATTTTTTCATTTTTATTTGTTTGTTTGTTTGCTTGTTTTATTTTTTGTTTTTGACATCTTTGTGATACGAATTATAATTACAATTACTCATATGCAAATAGTGATCCATATTTCACCCCAACCTGTTTTGACTCAGATATTACTAACTCGGCATATCATAACTTTAACCAACCAAGTATATCAGGTTGGTCTTATCCGAATCAATATATGCCCCAGTCCTAATACTATGGACAAGACTGGAACAATCATCACCACTCTTCACAGAATCAGTAGGGATATGATCGAGGTAAAACCGCGCACAAAAAATGTATGTTTTGAAGTTAAGATTTAAAGTGTATGTGCTTTGGCTTCCTCGATACTTCCGTTATAGCATAGAGGCTAAAACGAGTCGAATCCAAAAGGACGGGAGGCGATAGAAGCTTTACCGATTGATTCACGTGTTTGTTAAAAAGTTCTTCAAAGTTTTAAAGAATGAAAAGAAAAGAAACAAAGAATGAAAAGAGAAGTGTATGGTGAAAACAAGGAAGTGGGAAACATAGAAAAGAATAGTTTTTGTGATTTTGTTTGTAGATCTAAAACAAAGTGAAAAAGAAAGAAAACTCATGGCACTAACTACTAATGACTCCACCAACATGCTAACCTCTTAGTGATAGTTGCCTAACACGTATCATCGGCCCATCACTAGTCCTGGTTCAAGAGCGATTCAAAGCATGTCCCATATGTAACTCATTACAACCCAACTCATCAAACTAGTGCAAGCTACACTTAAACCATCAATACTATAGAAAAGTAAGTATGGAGTAAAGTAATGTTAGCCTGTTAGTGGTTAGGAAGTTAGAGTGTTAGATCCATCATCATGAGCCATCAATGGCTCTTGCAAGAGCAAGGCCAAACTGAGGCTATTTGATTCATGTGTATTATCAAATAAGAAGTTAGCAAGTTAGTGGTTAGCAGTTAGTTGCCATGAGAGAAAAGTTAGCTACACATGTAAAAGAGATTTAGAGAGAAGAAAACATAGAGAGGTAAAAAGAGCACCTTTCATAGATTGTCACATTCTATTATAAGCACTCTTGCATTTCAAGCATGTACCACTCTCGCTCCCTATTATAAGATCTACAAAATGGAAAATACAATGGAGGAAGAAGAACTAACCTAAACTAAACTACCCTAAATTACAACATGGAATGAAAACTACTCCTAACTCTATATATCTCCAACTCTGGAACCCTAAGGGGGTATTTATAGGCACCAGGGGAACAAGGGGCCAGGGCCCAAACCTTGGCCCGAAGCGCAACGCGCGCCGCGGCCGTACTGCCGCAGAAACGCGGCTATGGCCGCATTTCTGCGGCCCTGTAGCGGCCGCGCGCGGCGCTTTGAGCCGCGCGTAATCTTTTTTGTCCCTGTTAGTATCTTGTACCGGTTTCGTGTTTGCAGCCCCTGGTTTTGACAGAATCAGCCTTCTAGGTCAATGGCTATCTTAATAGGTTTTTAATTACTAATTAAATGGTGATTTAGGGTCTTCTTCTTCATTACACACAATGGACCTAGAATCAAGTAAGCAAAGCTTTATTAGCAGAATTTAATACAAAATAAATGTGAAGAGGTGGTATAAATTATGCGAAATTAGATATTAATCACACCCCTACACTCATCTTTTTGCTCGTCCCGAGCAAAACAAAAATAAGAAAATTATTACACCACTTTCGCAGGTGACACAATTGCACTGAGTTTGTGCAACAAGCCGTTAAACATCTAAGTTTCCCCTAGGGGAGGAGTTTTGTCTCTTGAGAGTTTTCAGCGGATTACACCCTCAAAATCCATAAAGAAAGAAATCAAATATTAGTATTTGAAAAGGCATTTTTGAAATAGAAAAAAGTGTTGAAGTATTTTTTGTGAAAATATAAGTGATCAAAGGTCATAGGTTAACCAGAAATTGTTCTTTCTTAACTAAGTCATAATGCAAAAAATCTTGTTATAAATTAAATGTAAGAATTTAAAATTGAATTGACTCTTTGATCTTTCATAAAACTCTTAGAAAAAAATGCACTTTGTGAATAGTGAAAGCCTTTGGGATATCGACTCGAACTTTCATGCCATTTATTTATATTATATTTATTTTTTTCTCTTTTTTTCTTTTTTTTCTTCCCTTGGTTTTCTTAAGCTTTCTTATTTACCCGGGTAGAGAGCCTTTAGCCGGTGACTCCCAAACCAGATGGTCTTAGGGCGCCAGATGAGAAAACATCCCTCGGACTTAAGGACTCTAGTAAACAAGACCACAAAACTAAAGGAGATTATTTTGTTTTTATCCACCGTTTTAGGTATGAATAATCATTCTTCCTGAGACATAATTATCCAACTTCAATAAGTGGTTTTTATTTATCATATTTTTTTAATATATATATTTTTATGGCATTTTTAGTCTTTGTTTCAATCCCAAAATTGTGTAAGTGTGAAGTGCATAAATTTAAGACAAAAAAATTCAAGATCAAATTATCTTTTAAAGCTTACTTTCTTATCCTAAAATTTAAACAAAATCTATTATTTTGACTTGTTTAAAATTTCATAATTTTAGGTCTTCCTAATTCCTAAGATAATCTTAATTTTCTTAATAGTGGATCGAAAACTATTTCTCTTGTTTTAAAAAGTTTTGTAAAAAGAAAAGAAAAGTTTTTATATAAGATTTTTTTAATTAAAAAGAAGTGTAAAAGAAAGAAATGTTGGTCCCGATATGATGCCAAATGTAGTTCCTACTCTTATGCCAATTGTGAAACTTTCTCTGTTGGCACTTATGGATCTAAACTACAAAGTCAACACAAATACTAAACAAAGAAGAATTAAGTTAAACAAATAAATAAACTTGCAGTAAAGGAAATCAAATCTCAGAAAAGTTTAGACAAACGCAAACACGAGAGATTTATCCTGGTTCGGTCCTCGTGACCTACATCTAGTCCCCAAGCCCCCCGCTTGAGATTTTCCTTTATCGTTGATTTTGTATACCCAAAATCACAACCATGCACACCACTTGACAAATCCCCTTTGCCAAATGTGTACACCTTCTCTTCAACCAAGAGAACAAACTTCACCTTGTACAACTGCTTCTACACCAAGAAGATACCTGTGTACAATGATTTCTCTCTACACCAAGAGAACAAACTCACCTTGTACAACTGCTTCTACACCAAGAAGACACCCGTGTACAATGATTGCTTTGAGTATTACAACACTTTCCTATAAGCTTTGGTACAATATGTGAACGTGGACAAGGTCTAGTATAGGAGAAACTTCAGAGAACTTCACTAGAGAATCAGATTTTGGTGAAGAACTGAAGTGGGAACAGTTTTCAGGGTTGACAGAATTTTGTGTTTGAAAACTGAAGATTTGGATTGATATTTTGCCTTAGGATTAACCACCCTATATATAGCTGCACATTAGGGTAAGTTAGGGTAGTTAATAGGTGCCTTTTGAATGTTCAAACGTTGAAGAACGTTGCAAAAAATACCAGAATATATAAACTGTCGAACAGTCAGAAACTGCCTATAGTCGACTTGCCTTTGAGTTAGTCGACTACACAAGGCAATTTCCAAAGAGTAGTCGACTATGTTTGAGTATAAGTCGACTAGGTCAAGATAAATTCGAGTGAGAGTTTTCTGGTTAACTGAATCAAGTCGACTGCAACTAACTTTCAAGTCGACTGGACCAGATATTAGTCGACTAGGGGAATAGGGTTAGTCGACTATAAGGTCTATTAGTCGACTATGTTTGTCTGTCAAGTCGACTAATGGACAAACAGAGAGTTGGGTTTCTTTGGACACATGACTAGTCGACTGGGGGTTTGGGTTAGTCGACTGCCAAGTGTATTAGTCGACTATAAAGGTATATAAGTCGACTATACAGACATGATATGTTATGTGTGCATCAAGGCTTTTGACATGCTATTTCACAATTGCAAACCACATCATATCAACTCTCTTTGGGCAGTCTTGATCATAAAGAACTCTTAATATATCTTGTGCTAGAGCTTCAAATGAAATGCTTCACAAATGTCTTCATCAAAACATGTTCCAACATTCTCCCCATTTTTGATGATGACGCTTTGTGTGCACAAATGCTCCCCCTGTAGAAAATATGTTATATTTTCCTCCCCCTGCAGAAATTGGGTTATAACAAATATAGAAATACTTTGTTCTCCCCCTGCAACAAATATATCATTAAATATATATATATATGTTCTTATCAACTTTCTTATATGGTACCTGCAAGATAAACGTTAGATGGTACCAAACATAAAACAATATATTAACCTTTAGGAGTCAAATCCATTTAGAATTTGGTTTTCACCTGTTAGTATACACATAATTGCATGAATCACATATATCATGAATGTATGATGCAATATAGGTATTTTTATCATGAATACTTAAATTCTTAGGAATTCATATAAACTTATTTTCTTAGACTTTCTTTTTACAAAAGAATCATATGGATTACTATAATATGAAGAATTTTCAATATATCCAATACCATAATTATTATGTGACAACTTCTGAAAAGATAATAAATCATTCAATTTTTCTTTCCTTGATTGAACTTAGTCACATTTTGCAAAATATCTTCATATTTCTTTTTGAAAACTGAAATATCTTTATCTAAAATAGAAATCCTTTTATTCAAAGACTCAGTTTGCTTTTTAAGAAAAATATTCTCTTTTATAAACTTCTCATTATCATTTTTCAAAGATGATATGACTTTTTCAAACTCATCTTGTTGAGAATTTATAGAAGATACTTGTAAAGCATAACATGAATTTTCTTTAAAAGTTTTTCATTTTCTTTTGATAAAACTTTATTTTTCAATTTTTCATGCTTTAGATCATTAACCAATTCATAAAATGCATCAGAAAGCTCAGTAATGATACCTCATCATCTTCTATGGCCATGTAACATAGGTTGACACGTTCAGTGGATTCTTCTTCGTCAGAAGATGAGGAATCGCTGTTCTCCCATGAGGCTTCATAGTTTTTCTTCTTTCTGAATTTTTTGCTCATGTATTTGCCTTTATTCTTGAGCAATGGGCAATCCATCTTCATATGACCTGGTTTATTGCAATTAAAGCATTTGAATTTACCTTGCTTTAGAAATCTCCTGAATTTCTTTGAAAGCATTGCCATCTCCTCTTCATCTTCATCGGAATCGTCCGTGTCGGAGGATGCATGGAAAGCAAGTTCTTTCTTCTTTGAGTGGTGTGGTCGTTCCTCTTCTTTCTTTCTTCTAACTGCACTTCATATGCCATTAGATTACCGATTAGGTTTTCTAATGTCATAGTTGAGAGATCATTCGCCTCTTCAATAGCGGTTGTCTTCTTCTCCCATTCTGGTGTGAGTGCACGAAAGATCTTACGAACTCTTTCAACTTGGGTGTAGTCCTTTCCAAGAGATGCTAATGAATTGGTAATGTCGGTGAATCTTGTAACCATTTCGGATATGGTTTCATTCTCCTCCATTTTGAATAATTCAAACCTATGGACAAGAAAAGATATTTTAGACTCTTTAACTTTACTTGTGCCTTCGTGTGTTACCTGAAGAGTATGCCATATTTAATGTGCAGAAGTGGCTGTTGACACTCTGTTGAACTCTTCTTTGGTTAATGCACAGAACAAGGCATTCATCGCTTTGGCGTTAAGGTTTGCATTCTTTTTTGATCCTCACTCCAAGCGTTGTAGTTGGTTGTTGGCTTGGTGTACGATTCTTCTACGATGTTCCAAAGTTCGTAGTTGAGCGATTGCAAGTAGATCTTCATTCTACGCTTCCAATAGTTGTAGTTGGATCCGTCAAATAGCGGTGGACGTTGTGTAGAATGTCCTTCTTTGAATTGGGATGATGAAAACTCCGTTGCCATCCTTGTTGTTGACTTGAACCCGCTCTGATACCAAATGTAAGACCTTGCTCTAATACCAATGTAGGTCCGATATGATGCCAAATGTAGTTCCTGCTCTTATGCCAATTGTGAAACTTTCTCTGTTGGCACTTATGGATCTAAACTACAAAGTCAACACAAATACTAAACAAAGAAGAATTAAGTTAAACAAATAAATAAACTTGCAGTAAAGGAAAAATCAAATCTCAGAAAAGTTTAGACAAATGCAAACACGAGAGATTTATCCTGGTTCAGTCCTCGTGACCAACATCCAGTCCCCAAGCCACCCGCTTGATATTTTTCTTTATCCTTGATTTTGTACACCCAAAATCACAATCATGCACACACTTGACAAATCCCCTTTGCCAAATGTGTACACCTTCTCTTCAACCAAGAGAACAAACTTCACCTTATACAACTGCTTCTACACCAAGAAGACACCCGTGTACAATGATTTCTCTCTACACCAAGAGAACAAACTCCACCTTGTACAACTGCTTCTACACAAAGAAGACACCGTGTACAATGATTGCTTTGAGTATTACAACACTTTCCTATAAGCCTTGGTACAATATATGAACGTGAACAAGGTCTAGTATAGGAGAAACTTCAGAAAACTTCACTAAAGAATCAGAATTTGGTGAAGAACTGAAGTGGGAACAGTTTTCAGGATTGACAGAATTTTGTGTTGAAAACTGAAGATTGGATTGCTATTTTGCCTTAGGATTAACCACCCTATATATAGCTGCACATTAGGGTAAGTTAGGGTAGTTAATAGGTGCCTTTTGAATGTTCAAACATTGAAGAACGTTGCAAAAAATACCAGAATACAGAAACTGTCCAACAGTCAGAAATTACCTATAGTCGACTTGCCTTTGAGTTAGTCGACTATACAAGGCAATTTTCCAAAGAGTAGTCGACTATGTTTGAGTATAAGTCGACTAGGTCAAGATAAGTTCGAGTGACTATTTTCTGGTTAACTGAATCAAGTCGACTGCAACTAACTTTCAAGTCGACTGGACCAGAGATTAGTCGACTAGGGGAATAGGGTTAGTCAACTACAAGGTCTATTAGTCGACTATGTTTGTCTGTCAAGTCGACTAATGGACAAACAGAGAGTTGGGTTTCTTTTGGACACATGACTAGTCGACTTGGGGGTTTGGGTTAGTCGACTACCAAGTGTATTAGTCGACTATAAAGGTATATAAGTCGACTATACAGACATGATATGTGTGTGCGCATCAAGGCTTTTGACATACTATTTTACAATTACAAACCACATCATATCAACTCTCTTTGGGCAGTCTTGATCATGAAGAACTCTTGATATATCTTGTGCTAGAGCTCCAAATGAAATGCTTCACAAATGGTTCATCAAAACATGTTCCAACAAGAAAATATAAAACTAACTTTGTTAGTAAACCCCCCCTTATCTCATGCATGGTCCTCAATGCATCGTGAATGGTTAATACATGAAACAAATGGAGAGGGAAGGAAGATTACGTCAAGGGGGTGGCTCTGGTGGTGGCTGGATTGGGCCAAGTATTGCGACCTAATCAAGATATCGTTGATCATCCAGAAACCCACCAAGGACCTCTCTAATATGACCCCAGAAAAGAATGATGGATTGAATGGTCTTATTGAAAAATTTATCCCCATCTAATGACCAATTATCAAAAATAATTACTGAGTCATTTTCTTCAACAGTCTTGTCCAACAATGAAGTGTGATTTTTAGAGATGATTGATTTGGACTCAAATGGAACAGGAAGAAAAATTGATTCCAACTCGAAAAGTTGACTCAGATCAAGTCGAGAGTCAACATTGAGAGTTGAAATTGTTTCAAAAATAGGGTCCAGACAAAAGAATTGATGTTCACACACTGTCTCCATTAATGAAGTGTGATCATAAGAGATTGGTGATTCCATTTCACGGTGTACTGTACAGGATTCAATGTTGACTCTAGAATAGAAGAAAAATCTGATAAGGATACGGGGTTATTATTGAATCAAAAAGTGAAATGGAATTACTAACATGAGGTTCGGGACCACATTCAGGTTCAATTTCAATTTCAGGAAAGGGATAACTTGCCAAAATGTCCAGGCAACTTTCATAACTTAGAGATTAGTCAAGTTCAAATGTGTGTTCTGAAATTGAATCTTTGTTTCCAAAAGAACATGAATCTTTGGTCCAATTGGTAGAGTTAGGAATATAAGGATTGGTCAACGGTTGACAAGAAAGATTATCCTCGCTCTCATTGATCAAATCGCTCATAATTGAGTCTAACCTACTGATAGGTTGGGTAATAGAATTCGGATTTGGAATCATGTCTTCCATACTCTTGGCAATTGATTGATAATATGAGTATGGACGTCGATTGTGGAAATTATGGTGAAATTGTGAGTCCATTGGATTTTGCGATTGCTGCTTGGACTCACGCAAGGGTTCCATATTCAATTCCAGTATTGATGGTTGTTCATTTTGAATAGGTTGGACTGGAAAAGATGAGAAGGACTCTTGAAAATTTGTTTGAGATGAGGAGTCCAACATGTTTGCATTCTATCACAAAAGACTTCCAAACACTTTTCTAGCTCAGATTCTTCTTCAATTAGATGCTCTAGAAAAGGAGTATGTTGAGTTTGATGTGGGAAGGATTGTGAATTGAGCAAATTTTGCATTTGTTGTAAGGACTCTTCTATACTCCTTTCCAAATCAGATTTATCTTCGGTTGGTGGAACAGGAAAAGGAGTATATGAACCAAAATTGGGGAATGAACTTTGTGAAAATTGCGGACAAAGCGGTTGAAAGTTTGACTCGGGGGAGGTGAATCCCCATGAACTCTGCGAAGAGTTGAAATTATTTTGAAAATTATGGTCATAATATTGGGGGTATGGGTCATATTGATTCGGATAATCCCAACCTGGCATATATGGTTGGTTCATGTTATATATAGACGGGTCGGAGTTATCCGAGTCAAATGAGGTTAGAGTGAAATATGAATTCATATTATAATTGAAAGAATTGTTGTTATTAAAATCCATATCACGCTTTATAAAAAAGAAAAACAAACAAACAAACAAATACAAAAAAAAGAAAAAGAAAACATGCCTATGCTAGGGTTGACTTAGACCTAGACGACTCCTAACTGGTTAGACTGTCCATGGGGATATATTGTCGGAAGCTGACCACGAGTTAATCGGCCAGGTAGGGGTAAGATCAGTGGAAGGTATCCATGCCGGAGCAACGAGCCTAATTATGCCAAACCACTGTTCTTTGTGGTTTCACTTCTCAATCTCTAACCTTAGACATCGATTTAGCAAGAGTCAAATTCTAACAACTTCCCCCTTAGGTCAATCTCTTAAATGAGTTCGAGATGTCCCTAGGGGCCAACGTCTAGCAATTTTTATTTAGGCTTGGGTTGTGTGAGTGCGGAGGTGATTTTTGGCTAAGGGAGTTCCCAACCTTATCTTGTATTGGATTTTGCCCTTAAGTTCAATTTGTGCAAGTGTGCACTATAGATAAGATGAACACAAAAAAGCGAGTAAATCACCGAAGTGTTTGTCCTAACTATATGCAATGCAATATGTACACCTCCATGAAGATCACAACAACACAAGAATAAAAATACAGTATATTGGAATAAAATTGATATGTGCCTATATGCAAATGTCTAAACCGTTTTAAAGCATCCAATTATCGTATTTTAATTCTTAATATTATTTACAGTGTACAGGTAATAAAAAATTAGCAGCAGAAAATAAGAATATACAAGAATTACCCGACCACACAAGAGCAAGTGTGGACTTCTGCAACGCTAAAAATTTAACCTGCACACCAAAAAATAAAGAAGAAAAGTTAACAAAAATGTGAAATCAAACCGTTCCCATCCCCGGCAACGGCGCCAAAATTTGATCGAGGTAAAACCGCGCACAAAAAGTGTATGTTTTGAAGTTAAGATTTAAAGTGTGTGTGCTTTGGCTTCCTCGATACTTCCGTTATAGCATAGAGACTAAAACGAGTCGAATCCACAAGAACGGGAAGCGATAAAAGCTTTGCCGGTTGATTCACGTGTTTGTTATAAAGTTCTTCAAAGTTTTAAAGAATGAAAAGAAAAAAAACAAAGAATGAAAAGAGAAGTGTATGGTGAAAATAAGGAAGTGGGATACATAGAAAAGAATAGTTTTTATGATTTTCTTTGTAGATCTAAAACAAAGTGAAAAAGAAAGAAAACTCATGGCACTAACTACTAATGACTCCACCAACATGCTAACCTCTTAGTGATAGTTGCCTCACATGTATCATCGGCCATCACTAATCCTTAGTTCAAGAGCGATTCAAAGCATGACCCATATGTAACTCATTACAACCCAACTCATCAAACCAGTGCAAGCTACACTTAAACCATCAATACTATAGAAAAGTACGTATGGAGTAAAGTAATGTTAGCCTGTTAGTGGTTAGGAAGAGTGTTAGATCCATCATTATGAGCCATCAATGGCTCTTGCAAGAGCAAGGCCAAACCGAGGCTATTAGATTCACGTGGATTATCAAATAAGAAGTTAGCAAATTAGTGGTTAGAAGTTAGTTGCTATGAGAGAAAAGTTAGCTACACATGTAAAAGAGATTTAGAGAAAAGAAAACATAAAGAGGTAAAGAGAGCACCTTTCATAGATTGTCACCTTCTATTACAAGCACTCTTGCATTCCAAGCATGTACCACTCTCTCTCCCTATTACAAGATCTACAAAATGGAAAATACAATGGAGGAAGAAGAACTAACCTAAACTAAACTATCCTAAATTACAACATGGAATGAAAACTACTCCTAACTCTATATATCTCCAACTCTGGAACCCAAGGGGGTATTTATAGGCACCAGAGGAACAGGGGGCCAGGGGACAAACCCTGGCCCGAAGCGCGACGCGCCCCACGGCCCTATAGTGGCCGCGCGCGCGGCGCTTCGAGCCGCGCCCAGTCCTTTTTGTCTCCTGATAGTATCTGGTCCCGGTTTCGTGTTTGCAGCCCCTGGTTTTGACAGAATCAGCCTCCTAGGTCAATGGCTATATTAATAGGCCTTTAATCACCAATTAAATGGTGATTTAGGGTCTTCTTCTTCATTGCACACCATAGACCTAGAATCAAGCAAGTAAAGCTTTATTAGCAGAATTTAATACAAAATAAATGTGAAGATGTTAATCATATAATCAACCACATTACCAACATCCAGTTTCATATACTCCTTCTTCCGAACAACGATTAGAAGAATTAAATAACTGAGAAAAGAGGATGAAAGCCTTAGAAGAGCTTGAGCAACAAATTCAAATTCTAAAAGACTAAAAATTCCCACAAAATTTTCAAATCAAAGATCCTTACTCTATTTTTCAAGAACAACGTAACGACTTAGAAAAGAGCACAGAAGCCATGATTCAATTCCAAAGTGATTCTTTAAATATGATAGAAGCAAGACTTAGTCGATTGGAAAATATACGTGGGAATAAGAAAACTCTCCCTATACAATCTTTGACTATTCCTGACACTTCTAGCCATATCGATGAAAACAAAGAATCATTGAATCTTGAAGATTTTGACCAAGATTCAATTTCATCATACAAACATGAACTTGACTAATTCCAAACCTTGGACAAATTGGCAAGTTTTCCATTCAATGAGATTAAACTTGAATATGAATGTGACCACGATCCCCAACCTTGTGATTCAGTTTCCATCTTCGAATCTATATTGACTCCGATATTCTTACTCAATTTGAACCAATTTCTCAAGCCAACATTTATTCCCGTACTCATAGATCTAGAAATTGAATCACCAATTTGGATAGTCACATTCCATTGATGGGAGAAGAATGTGAATTTCAATTCTTTGATATGGATTCAACTCTTGAATGAAAACTGACTCTCGAACCAAAAGTTGATTTTTCAGAGTTAATATTGGTTCCCAAACCTATCACTCTTGAATCCAAGTTAATTATTCCACCAAGTCACATTCTTTTATTGGACATAGGTATTGATCATAATGACTCAGTGATGATTTTTCAAGACTTGTCATGTAAAGGGAATAAGTTTCATGATAGGATCTTTCATGATCCTATTCATATTAGATATTGTAATTATGTATATAGAAAAGAGGTCAAAAAATGTGAGTACCGTGAACCACCATATTATTTTTATTAGGTAGTAACGCTTGACCCAATCCGACCACCACCTAAACCACAACCTTAAGATAATATTTTCCTTCCCTGTCTTCTTTTTTATGCATCTATGCATTAATTCATACACTAAAGACAATGCATGAGATAGGTGTGGGGGAGGGTTCTAACATAACATAAGTTTTATTTTTATTTAAAAATAAATTTTAACATTTTTCTATCTTAAAAAAAAATCTTTTTGAAAAGAGAGAAATATTTTGGCATATTTTTTGTAGGAACTTAAGTCAATTTTAAGGAATAAGAGAATCATAATTAGAATTTTTTATGCTTGGTCAAAATAAGATTATTTATTTGAATTTTAGAGTTAGGAAGAAAATTTGAAAAAGTAATTTAGTCTTGATTTTTACCTGAAGAAATATGCATGCTTTGTGTACTTACACACTTAAGGTTCAAAAACAAAGATTCTTATGTCTTATAAAAAAGAAAAAAATAAAAAATATATGTATTTATATCAAAAATTCTCTGATTAAGCTGGGTATTTGTGCCTCATAAAGCATAAGTATTCACGGCTAAAAGTAGTCTATATAATAAAATTCTTAGTTTTGTGGCCTTTTTGGCTCGAGTCCTTAAGTCCTTGAGGTATTTTCTCACCGGTGCCCTAAGATCTTCTGCTTTAGGAGTCACCGATTAAAGGCTCATTACATGAGCAGATTAGAAAGCCTAATAGAACTAAGAAATAATAGCTCCAAAAATATAAATAAATAAATAAAATAAGGCATAAGAGTTAGAGTAAAAGAGCTCTAAGTCAAAATTTCACGGCCACGAAGGTCTATTTGACTTAAGGTAAAGTAATAAACTAGATGAGAAATACAGTGTGACTCCTTACCTTGATTAATAATAAGTTTTTGAATAGATACTAAGTTTAATAATGAAAATTTTGATTTTCCTATAACTTATAGATTACTTGATCTCTTACAATAATACTTCAAATATTTTCTCTTTTTTTAAAATGCTTTTCGAAAATACTAACATTTTTTTATGGATTTTGTGCGTGCAATCCACTGAAAACCCTCACGAGATAAAACTCGTCCAATAGGGTAACCTAGAGGTTTAATGGCTTGATGCACATGCTCAGTACAATCGCGTGATCTGTGAAAGTGCTCTAATAAATTTTTAAGTTTAGTTTTGATATTTTGCTCGAGGATGAGAAAAAGATAGGTATGGGGGTGTGATTGTGCACATGCGTTGTAGTTACACTTCTGTATTTTTATTTAAATAAAACTCTGCTATTAATGTATTTTTATGTTTAATGGCGTGTAGGGTAATTAAGGAAGAGAAAATAGAGAGAGATCGATTTATCCAATTAAATCCAAAAGTTCAAAACAAAGGGGACTAATTAAAATCTAGAGGTTCTAAAGGTCATCTTATCTAAAAATTGGGTATATCAGATGAGATAATATAATTCAAAATTAAAGAAAAAATGGATTAGAAGAAGACCCTATCGGTTTTACTGAGAATAAAGAGATAGATCATCAAATCTAAAGCTGAAATTCAAAATCTAAAGGGATAAATGGATAAAGAGAAGTTCAATGGATGAGATGAAATAATTTAGACTGTGATTCAGATTGAATATATTTTAGTATTTGAACTATAACTTTTGCTACCGAAACTCAAATCTAATGATTCAAAATGATCTAGAAAGAAGACTTAAAGGGGTACAACTCATACGTTGATTACTATTTCAAATTCTATCATTTGATACGTTATATATAGTAATCAACACGCCAACAAGCTACACATCAGATCAAGTATGGAGATAATGGGAGGATTCAAATTCAAAAATAGCTAGCTCCTCTATCATTTGTCTCGTTTTCTTATCCATTTTTATCCTATAAATACCCTACACATCTGAGGCAGAGAGAACGATCAAGCAGAGAGTAGAATAAATTCTTGTATGGGTTTAACCTAGGTTTTTTTTCTCTTTTAATGTAGTTTTTATTTTCATTATATAACTGAGAGGAAAGAAGAATTTCATAGAGAAATGAGAAAGGTGCTTGTACTGAGGGTGATACTGGTGTAAGTAAGTCTTTTCTTTCATTGTTATTTGAATCAAATCGTAATTTCTTTTCTTCTTTACTCTTGTTTTTGTTTGCAATCTAAGTGAATCCGATAGCCACAAAATTGCTTCGCTATTGCAAGTACCCTTGATGGCCTATGGTGATGAACAACCATTCCTTTGTTGGTTTAGCTTGCTCTTTTATTCATATTGTAGATCGGGAACAGGAAGATCATACATGCCCTGCTTGATCGCCTTCGAAGACTAGGTAAGTCATAGCGATGGATCCAAGATATATGAGCACGAAAGAGGTAAGTAAGAATTTTTAGTTTTCTTTTAATTTTTAGTTTAAAATTCTACTCCAAAACAAACATTCTCCTCATTATTTAGTTTTTTCTTTTCTTTTGTAAATAAAACAACAGCAACAACATCATCATCTTTTCTTTTACCATCTTCTTCATGTCTTCTAACTTAAACCTTTTTGTTTTCTTTTTCTAAAACTGAGAAGAAATTTCTAACATATTTCTGTAAACTCAAAAAAGAAACGAACATAATTAAAAGTTTCCATCGCTTGCCCCCCTGTGAAACATGACCCGCAAAGCCACTCGCTATCGTGATAGTATTGAGCCTCTTGCACTCCCTATTATCAAGTTCTGAAATTCTGTATTTTTAGTGCAGATTTGAACTCAATCAAATCGTCTAGGTCTAGGTCAACCTTAGTATAGGCTTGGTTTTAATTTTTTCCTTTTTGTCTGTTTGTTTGTTTCATTTTTTTTTGTGCTTGTTTGTGAAATAGAATTCAATAATAATTCTTTCAATCCTAATATGAATTCATACTTCACATCAAGCTCATTTGATTCGAATAACTCAAACCCAGCTTTGAATAACATTAACCAACCAAATATCTGGATTTGATTCATTCGACTCAATATAACCCATATCGCTTATCTGATGGCAAACATTTTCAAAATAATTTCAACTCTTCACAGAGTTGTCAGGGATTCATCTCCCCTGGGTTTAATTTTCAACCATCTTGTCACAATTTTCACAATTTTCATAATATTCATTCCCCAATTTTTCTTCCTATACTCATTTTCTAGAACTACGAATTGAAGAAAAAACCGAATTAGAAAAGAGTATGGAAGTTGTATAAGCCATACTTGAGTCCCAACAAAACAAGCTCGACTTACAATCTTTCCAACACCATGCTTCATATATTCCTTTTTTACAGCAACTTATAGAAGAAATATCTAATTAAGAAAAGAATATAGAAGCCATGCTGGAGGCCGAACGAAAATTTCAGAAAATATTGGCCTCCCTAATTTCACAATATTTTTAAGATTCATACTCAGTTCCACTTTTACAAAAAGACCAATCATCAGTCTTCGACATGAATATAGAACTCTTGCGTGAGTCCAAGCAATAATCTCAAAACTTGTTGGACTCACAATCTTTACAATTTTTTCAAAACTAAGATTCCTATACTCCCTTTCTAGAACGACCATTTGAAGAAAAATCTGAGCTAGAAAAGAGTATAGAAATCTTACATGAGACTCACAACAATTTCAAAAATCTTCTTCCCAGTCTATCGATATGTTAGAAGCACAACTGAGTCAATTGGTCAATATTCATAGGAATGAGGAAACTCGCTCTTATCAACCTTTGACCAATCCAGATATCTCAACACTATCGATCTAGACCAGGAATCACTTCATGTTGGAAATCAAGATGCAATTTCAGCATACCCATTTGAACTTGATCAACATTAAAATTTTGAGAGCCATATTGACATTTTCGCAAGTTATCCATTTCCTAAAATTGAACTTGAGCATAAATGTGATTTTGAACATCAAATCGATAATTCAATTTCACTTTTTGATTCCATGTTGACTCCAATATCTTTATCTCACTTCAAACATTTTCCCAGGTTAGCTTTGAATCCTATGCCTATACATCGTGAATTGGATTCCCCATCTTTTACAATTCATATTTGAATCTTGACCAATAAATAACTTCTGAAAGGCCATTGACAAATTGACAAGTTCTCATTTTTATGAAATTGAACTCAATCAGGAATATGAATCAGATCCTCAATTTTGTGATCTAATTCAAATTTCTGAATCAATATTGACTCCTGTTTTGTTACCCGATTTGAGCAACAATTTAGAGTCAGTTTGGATTCCCATACCTGTCATTCTTGAACTTAAATCACCAATCTTAGGACATATTCTTTTGTGGGAAATGAATGTGGACAAGAGTTTCAATTTTTTGATTTGGACCCACTTGCTGAATAAATTTTGACTCCAGAACCTTTACTTGATTTCAACAAATTTCCTAAGTTGGCATTAGTTCATTACTTTCTGAGTCCATATCTATCATTCCATCTTTTCATACTCCATTTTTGGACAAAGGTATTAAAAATAATGACTCTGAAATTATTTTGAAAATTTGGTAATTAGATGGGGTAAAATTCATATTAAAAATCATTCATATATAAATCAGAATTATGGGTTGTATTAGAGAGGTCACTGGTGCGTTCCTGTGAACTCCGCACAATTTGGATTGGGCCAAATTTCGTAGACCAACCAGACCACTGCCGGAATCACCACCTTGAGGTGATTTTTCCCTATCTATTCGTTTCATGCAAAATACATTCACGATGCATTGAGGACAATGCATGAGATAAGTATAGGGGAGGGCCTACTAGTGTAGAGTTTTTAGATTTTCTTTCTTTTTCGCTTCTTTTAGGATATTTTTAGAACTTTCCCTTTTGTATAGGATTTTCCCTTTCTTTAAAAATTTTTTGAAACAAGAGACAAAGTTTTAATCTATTTTTAAGAAAATTAAGATGATCTTAGAAACTAATAAAGCCTTAAATTATGACATCTAAAACCTAGTCAAAATAATGTATTTAATTTAAAATTATAGGTTAAATAAGAGAGATTGGGGAGATAATTTTATCGTAAATTTTTTGCCTTAGATAGTATGTACTTCACACTTACACATTTTTGGGATGAAAGTAAAGACCTAACATGTCATAAAGTAAAAATAAGTAAAAAAATATATGGTATATATGAATAAAAGAATCACATATTAAAGCTGGATAACTATGCCTCAAGAAGCATAATTATTCACGCCTAAAGGTGATCAAAATAAATAAATAATTTTCCTTAGTTTTGTAGCCTTATTTACTTGAGTCCTTAATCCTGAGGGATGTTTTCTCATCTGGCGCCCTAAGACTGTATGGTCTGGGAGTCATCAGTCAAAGCTCACAACCTAGATAAACTAGAAAGCCTAAGGAAACTAAGAAAAGAAAAAATATATATATATAAATAAATGGCTTGATGGTTGGAGTTGAAATCCCAAAAACCTGCACTATAACAAAGTGCATATTATCTAGGTTTTATGAAAGATAAAATATTCAATCCAGTGTTGAATTCTAACCTTAATTGAAGACAAGATCTTGCATATAGACTAAGTTTGAGGAAGAATAATTTTTGGTGAACTTATGACCTTAGATCACTTAAATTTTGCAAAAAAAATTAAAAACTTTTCTCTCTTTCAAAATGCATTTTCAAATACAAACTTTTGTTTTCTTTCTTTACTGATTTTATGGTGCAATCCGCTGAAAACCTCTGGAGACAAAACTCCTCCTCTAGGGAAAACTTAAAGGCTTAATGGCTTGTTCCACACGCTCAGCGCAATCACGTCACCTGCGAAAGTGGTGTAATAACATTTGTAGGATAGTTTTTCTTTTTTTCATTTTGCATCATTAAATCATATTTTGCATCATTACATCATATTTTTCTACAGTTTATGAATAAAATAACGCTTCTTACCCGTGTTTTGGTTTCTTTTGCAGATAATCAAGACTAGAAGGACAAAGGGGAGATAAGAGCCTAATTAAACCAATTTTGGGGAACTAAATCAATATTGGATACCATGCAAGGGAGCTTCTAGAAGATCACACTGAATTCTCATATTTGAAGGCGTATCTAGAGAAATATATATCCAAACAACCCAAAACCAGATATATCTAGAAGCTTCTCGAGACTAGATGAAGCGACAGTAAAAAGAGCAAGGCCATTGGCCCTGATAATGCTGCGGAATCCGCAAGGATCCTTGCAGATCCGTGGTACTTTGAGGAGTCACGCGTTGATTTTCGACGCGTGGCCTTATCTCGTCAAACCTTAGCTCCTTTTGCCATAAATACTGCATTTGTGGGCCAAAAACAAAGGGGAGAGAGAGCAACAGCTAGGATTTCTCTGTTCCAGTTATGGAGTAGGATTTTCTTCTTTCTTTAGATCTTATAGTAAGGCTGAGTTGATTCTGGAGAGAGAGACATTGATGTAATAGAGAGTGACAATCTATGTAATGGTTTCTCCTTTCTTCTTCATTGTAATCTTCTCCATCTTCTTCATGGTGCTTAGCTAACTTTTCTTCTCATGGTGTCTAACTACTAACCACTAACTTGCAAACTTCTTACTTGATAATCCACATGAATCTAATAACATATACTAGGTCTTACTCTTGTAAGAGCCATTGATGGTTCATGATGATGGATTCTTACTTTCTGACATTCTAACATCTAACCACTAATAAGCTAATTTGTAATGTCTTCTTTATTTCATGCTCACCTCTACTTGGATTTGATCATCTAATAGTAGCTTGCATCTTGTTGTGTGGAATGAGTGTGTTTGAATGCGAAGAATAATTTCATATGTTTTGCTTTGTAATGCTCTTGAAGCCAAGGACTAGTGATGGCCAAGGATCCATGTGAGACAACTATCACTAAGAAATTAGCATGTTAGTGGAGCAATTAGTAGTTAGTAGCCATGAGCTTTCTTTCATAATTTTTTTTCTTTTTTTTTACATTGTTTTAAAACCATTTCAAAACTCTTTTATCATTTTTCTTATCGGTGTTTTTACCATCCTCTTAGTTCACCATTGTTTTCATCATCTTCACTTTTCATTTCATTTTTATTTTCTTCTCTTGCTTTACTGATTCATAACCACTTCTTATAGTTTTTCACATCGCTGATTTCATCGCCTTCTCCACCTATCATTTCTATTTTTCTTTTCTTTTTTCTCTTTCTTTAACAAAGAAGAACTTGTTAACATACACATAAACGACTGTTCTTACTTCTATCACCTTCCGTCTTTATAGATTCAACCCGTATGGCTATCATGCTATAACAGAAGTATCGAGAAGCCATAGCACTTGGACATTTTTACACTGATTTCAAAATACACGTTTTCAAGTGCTGGTTTTACATCAACTTTTTCTTAAACAAAAATAAAATCACTCTTAAGATTTTTTTAATCATTTTTTCCAAAATTTATTCTCTATCTTCACTTTTTTTTAAATCATTTCTCAACATTCCATATTATTTTTCGTCCAAAAAAACCGACATTAAAACTTTTTTTCCAAAAATACCGAAAAGGTTGCATCACATCTCTGCTCGTGGACATGATTTGTTAGCCCTAAGCTACACGGTATTAAATTTTTGAATCACTTCTTGAAGGTTTCTTCAATTTGTAATTGCTTCTAAGCATTTCTCGAGGTTCATTCATCCTTTTGGAGTGATTATCCCCATTTTCTGAACTTCCCTCCTCTTCAGATTAAGACTATGGGGTTTAAATGGAGTTTTTTTTTTCACTCTAAACCTTTCAGACGTAGAGTTCTCACCATCTTTCTCTTTGCCCTTGCTAAAAGAACCCTTGGCTTTCTATTGCTTCGTCTTCTTCTTAAACAGTTAGGCTAGCATCCGCTTAAGAGTATTGATAGATTCTTACTGAGTTCGAATCATATCGATCTGCTCTCTCTACACTTGGGCCTTCTCCTCAAATCGCTTGGCCACCTTTACGGTAGCACCTGCCATGTATGGTAAGCCTCTTTCTCTATGAAAGAGATAGACGCCTCAGATCCCATAATGACGGAATGCATCTCGCTTACATCAATTCCCCAGGTCAGGCATTATAGTTCACCAGAGCTATTGTACCTGTTTGGGTGTGAGTATACTGGTATACTCCTTTTGGTTTGATCAGTATTTCTCTTAAACCAAAAGAAGGTTGATTGTCAGACTTATTCGAACTGATGGCCGACTGCTTCCTTTTGAGCTTGCTTGGCATAGTGCTTGGACACACCTTGTTCGAAGTCACTTCAGGGTACTGCACGTTGGAGAAGGTTCTCTTCCTACAAGAGTGGCGCCTCTTAGCTGAGTTTGAGGCTGGGGCTGCTGACATTCAGTTTAACACCGACAGCTTACTCTTATGAGAGCTACAGTGGCATTCAGAGAGCACTGCCATGATAAGTCGTTCACAGTAATATTAGGAAGTGATTTGATGGACACTCCTCTTCTTTGTCAAGCAGTCATTCAGATCATTGTAGGGGTATCTGAAGAACCAGTCTCGAACCCATAGGGGTGAGGGATTTCAAGTTTAGCATTCTTCTTGGCCTTTG
>JAVJIF010009926.1:0-86749 GCA_038442645.1 Agave tequilana
CCGGGCTCTTCCTCCTTCATGGGAAGTGAAAGCAACTACCTTGAAGGAACTCAATGACAAGGAGGAGATGGAGCTAATTGGTCTCATTGGGAACCTCAAAACCCATGAGATGGAGAGAAAAGCTAGGGTGGACATGGCTCCTTCCAAGAAGAAGACAATAGCCTTCAAATGTCAATCCACACACTCCGATGACGACGATGAAGAAGAAGATGAAGAAGAGCTCTCACTTCTTGTGAAGAACGTCCGGAGGATGTACAACAAGGCTAAATTCCAAGGAAGAAGGAGATGGCAAGGAGGCAAAGAAGAAAGAAAAATTATTTGCTTCAATTGCCAAAGACCGGGTCACATTGTTGCGGAGTGCCCGGATAAAGCAAAGCCTTCCACTTCCAAGAAGCCCTTCAAGAAGAAGTAATGAAGGCTACATGGGATTCCGAGAGCGAATCCGAGGAGGAAATCGACACCGCCAACATGTGCTTCATGGCAACTGAAAGCACAAGCAAGGTAACCCCTCCACTTCTTTTAATGATGAATTTCCATGGATGAATTAGGAGAAGCCTTTGGAGAATTATCACATAACTATGATTTTCTAAAGAAAAAGTATTCAAAAATGAAAAAGGAAAATGAGTCCTTAATCTTCAAGTATTTACTCTTTCTAAAGAAAAGAATGACTTGCTCTCTACTTTAGTTGCTACTCAAAATGATTTTGATAAGTACAAGATTTCTTGTAAAGGCAAGTCCCCATTAGTTGATCCTAATGAAATTACCATGCTTAAAGAAAGAATAGACTCATTAGGAATTGTTTTAAAAAATTGTGAGTTTGATAAAAAGAAAATTGAGGCCATGTTTCCTAAGAAAACAAGCCCCTAAGAAAAATGCTTTCCATGCTCATGCTCATGTTCACACCACACAACCTTTACATCGTGGCAAACCCCAAAACATGCTCACACTTCACACACACATCATGCATTCATGTATGGTAAAGTGTTTTCATGTTCACATTGTGGGCGTAAAGGACACCTAGCTAATTTTTGCTATGATAGACTTAATGCATCTCGTCATAATGTTTGGGTTCGAAACACTAACTTTCAAGGACCCAAGAAAATTTGGGTACCAAAATCAATGAATTTGTTAAATGATGTAGGTACCTTCCAAAGCCCAACGACGTAGAGAATTGTGGTATCTTGATAGTGGTTGCTCAAGGCACATGACTTGGGACATCAACAACTTTGCAACCCTATCAAGATACCATGAAGGTGGCACCGTCACCTTCAGAGATGATGCCAAGGGTAAAATCATCGGTATTGGTAATGTTAAACTTGGTACATCCCCTTTAATAGAAATGTAGTTTTAGTTGATAGCCTCAAGCATAATCTCTTGAGTGTTAATCAACTTTGTGATAAAGGTTTTGATGTTATTTTTGATAATGTAGTTTGTAAAGTAATTGATAGAATATCTAATACTTGTGTGTTTTCCGGTTTTCGTGAAAATAATGTTTATATGATTGATATGTCTAATATGTCTTGTAATATTACTTGTTTTAAAGCCCTCGATGATGACTCTTGGTGTGGCATAGAAGATTAGGCCACATTTCTTTTGACCATATATCTAGGTTAAACACAAAGGAAATGGTGAAAGGTATTCCTTGCTTGAATTTTGAAAAGGACCGGTTTGTAACGCATGTCAATTTGGGAAACAAACCAAGCCTTCTTTCAAGTCAATCAAGGATATCATGACATCACGTCCCTTGGAGTAAATCCATATGGATTTATTTGGTCCTACTCAAACCAAAAGTCTAAGTGGGAATCGTTTTGCATTTATTTTGGTTGATGACTTTTCACGTTTTACTTGGGTTTTCTTTTGGAACATAAAAATCAAGCCTTTTCACATTTTCAAGCCTTTAAGAAAAGAGTTGAAAAGGAAAAATATACTTCAATTTTAAGAATAAGAAGTGATAGAGGAGGTGAATTCATTAACCTACCCTTTACCACTTTTTATGAAGAACATGGAATAAAACATGAACTATCTTGTCCTAGAACTCCACAACAAAATGGAGTAGTTGAACGAAAAATAGAACATTACAAGAGATGGCTAGGACAATGCTTAGTGAATATGGTCTACCACATTATTTGTAGGCCGAGGCTGTTAATACATCATGCTATATATCAAATCGTGTTTTCTTGTGTAAAAATACTTCAAAAACTTCTTTTGAAATGTACTTTTCTAGAAAATCAAATGTTTCATATTTCAAGGTTTTGGATGCAAGTGCTCTGTTTTAAATACGAAAGATAATTTAGGAAAATTTGATGCTAGATCTTATGAGGCTATTTTTGTTGGTTATTCAAACACTAGCAAGGCTTATAGAATCTTCAATAGATCATCTTTGACTGTTGAGGAATCTTACATGTTAAGTTTGAAGAATCTAACTCGTTTGTTAAGAATGTTGTAGAAACAGATGCATTGGATGAAGGCTTGGAGAAAGTGACCTTGGAGGATACACCTACTATGGGAGACAAGCCAAAGGATGATGAAGGAAGTGAAGCTAAAGTAGAAGAGGCTCAAGGAAATGAAAATCAAACAAATGAAGTGGAGCCTACTCAACAACTTCCAATGGATTGGAGAAACAATCCTCATCATCCCAAGGACCTCGTCATAGGTGAAGTATCAAAAGGGGTAACCACTCGCTCTAAACTTCATGATTTTTGTAGTCATTATGCATTTATTTCTCATGTTGAACCCAAGAACGTCCTCAAAGCCGAGGCCGATTCATATTGGTTGCTTGCCATGCAAGAGGAGCTCAATCAATTTGAGCGCAACCAAGTTTGGCACCTTGTTCCTAGGCCCCACGATAGACCAACGATTGGTACTAAGTGGATCTTTAAGAACAAGTTGGATGAATCGGGTAACGTAGTTAGAAAAAAAGCTAGGTTAGTTGCCCAAGGTTACACTCAAATCGAAGGAATCGATTTTGAAGAAACCTTTGCACCCGTAGCACGGATTGAAGCCATACGGATGACACTAGCATTTGCCTCATATAAAGATTTTAAATTGTTTCAAATGGATGTTAAAAGTGCTTTTCTAAATGGTTTTATTGAAGAGGAGGTGTATGTTGAACAACCCCCCAGGTTTGTTGATCCTACACATCCGGATTTTGTGTTTAAATTAGATAAAGCTCTTTATGGTTTAAAACAAGCCCCTAGGGCTTGGTATGAAAGACTTTCTTCATTTTTTAATTTCAAATGGTTTTAAGAAAGGAAAAATTGACACAACTTTGTTTACAAAACATGTAGAAAATGATATTCTTATTGTACAAATTTATGTAGATGATATTATTTTTGGTTCTACTAATGAATCTCTTTGCCAAGCTTTTGAATCATGCATGAAAGAAGAATTTGAAATGTCTATGATGGGGGAACTCAACTATTTCCTTGGACTCCAAATCAAGCAAAGGAAGGATGGGATCTTCATCAATCAAACCAAGTACTCAAAGGAACTAATCAAAAGGTTCGGGCTTGAAGGATCTAAAGTGAGCAAAACTCTCATGGCAACAACCACAAAGCTTGATAAGGATGAACAAGGTAAAAGTGTAGACATTAAACTTTATCGTAGTATGATAGGTAGTTTGTTATATTTAACGGATAGTAGGCGGATAGTATGTTTTCCGTTTGTCTTTGTGCACGTTTTCAATCTTGTTCTAAAGAGTCTCACATAATTGCGGTTAAACGCATAATTAGATACCTTAAGGGCACTATTGAAATAGGTTTGTGGTATCCGAAAACGGTCAATTTTCAATGACGAGTTTTTCGGATGCTGACTATGCGGGTTGTAGGGTAGATAGGAAGAGTACAAGTGGAACATGTCAATTCCTTGGTAATTGTCTTGTATCTTGGTCTTCCAAAAAGCAAAATTCGGTAGCCCTATCAACCGCCGAGGGAGTATGTTGCAGCCGAGCTTGTTGTGCACAAGTTCTTTAGATGAAACACACTCTCCTTGACTATGATTTGCATTTTGATCATCTTAAAATATTTTGTGATAATACTAGTACAATTCATATGACAAAGAATGCAAATCAACATAGTAAAACAAAACACATTGACATTAGGTATCACTTTCTTAGAGATCATTATGAGAAAGGTGATATTGATATTGATTATGTTTCTACCGATTTTCAACTTGCCGATATTTTTACTAAACCATTAGATTATGCTAGACTCTCTTTTATTTGTGGTGAGTTGAATGTTTGCATTATGGATTCTTAAAACATTTTTTTTTTGACCCTTTTTGATGTATGACAAAAAGGGGGAGAAAAAGAATAGTTTGTTGTTTATTGTTTATTTGAGTTTTTGACAAAAACTATTGTGTTTTCAATGCTTTATGTATCTTGCTTTTCATAGTCATTCTTTATACATAGCATTATTTGAGGGGGAGCTTCCAAGCTCTTCTTCCATTTTTGTTTAAATAACTTATATGTTTTGTCATCATCAAAAAGGGGGAGATTGTTGGCCCAAGGTTACAATCACCCGATTTAGTGTGTTTTGATGATTACAAAACATATTAGTTATTTGTACTAATAATATTTGTTGTTTTAGTGTGTTTCAGGGTTCTAATGAAACTAGAAGTTTTCTTCCCTAAAGGAAGGTGTTTTGACTCAAGTCACCTCAATTCGGGCTCAAGAATCAAGCTTTCAAGAACATATGGAGAAGCCCACTTAAAGAACTTGTCCTTAGAACCAATGTAAGAAATAGTTTGTTAAAGTTTGAGTTTTGAAAAATGGCTCTAGGATACACACACACATTTTTGTATACAAGTTTTCATGATTAAAGCCTTTGTTTCTAAGTTTCATGCCTTGACAAAAATACATGACTCTAATTTTTACAAAGATATATATCATGTTTAAATCATGTATGTTTATACTTCCCTAGCATGATACTTAGCTATCTTTACTTCAAAATGTTTTACAAAAATTTCAAGTTCTGTTTCTTGCTGTTTTTCTGTTTCAGGCAAGACCGGCCGACCGGACCGGTCGACGGGAGCTTGTATCCAGGACGTGTACGCTTGTGCATGTCTGTCGGCCGACCGTCGGGTCGACCGACTGAAAGTAGTTAGCTCTCGGGTTTTCTGAGTCGACCGCCCGGTCGACCGCCTTCAGAAAACTGTGTGTCATTTTAGAGGACGGTCGACCGGACGGTCGACCCGAGCCCAACGGCTTCTTGCCAGTAGGGCGGACGGCCGACCGGACCGGTCGACCGCCAGGTCTGCAAAGCCCCAACGGCTCTTTCCTCTTTGGTGCAATCTGAAATCTGTTTTATAAATCTGTTTTTGGCAGACTTTTTCTGAGTTTTTGGAGATCTTTTCCAGATCAAATAAGCTTAAAATAAATGATTTTAACCCTTTCCTCTCCCTATAAATAGAGGAGAATAGTCTCTTGCAAAACACTAAGAAAAATCCTTAAGTTTTTAAAGTTTTAAAAAGAGAAGAAAAGTGTTTAAAGCTCTCCATTTTCTCATTCATTCTTGAGCTTGTTTTCAGTTGTGTTTTCTAGCAAAGATCATTCTACAACTGAGTTTTTTTTTTCTCACTACACTTCTTAGAGCCAAATTCCCTACTCAATCTATAAGAAAGTTGTAAAGAGTGAAGTGTTTGTAAAGAGTTTGTGATCATTTTAGAGATCACTTGGCTACTTGTTACTCTTTGTTCATCTTGTGAAGACACCTCTTCGATAGAGGTTCTTGTAAGTGGTGGAGCTTGGTGCTCCGGTCTTTGGTAGACCTTGTAAGCGTCCTCGGTGGTTAGTGGAAACCCTTCACGGAGGTGAAGGCGGGGAGTAGAGCGGTGGCTCGAACCTCGAAACAAATACTTGTATTTGCGATTGTCTTTAGCTCTTGCTCTCTATTTCGCTTTACTTTCAATTGCTATCTTTACTCATTGTTTCTAGTTTGTGATAATGCTTTCATTACTTGTGATATATCTTGTGTGCACATCATCATTGCATATTATTCATTTCTTGATATATTGTCGATCATAACTCATACAACAAGATTGCAATACGCACCTCCAACTCTAATTTAGAAGAATCACGAGGAAGGAGTTCAGAACCCTTCACCGAGTATTCGGCTCTTAGTCTTATTTTGAGTGATCGTTGCATCATTCATAATTATTTAAAAAGATTGTTAGATTAGCATTTACACCTATTCACCCCCCCCCTCTAGGTGTTTTTCACAAGCATGTATATCAATTAAGCACAAGTAAATGTCAAGTATATAAAGATGTAAACAATTAAGAGCAAGTAAGATATAAACACAATTGAGTTGAGAGAGAGGTGAGCAATCGCAAGCACGCGAGATTTGTTTTGAGGTTCGAGCCACTTGCTCTACGCTCCCGCCTTTACCACTATGAAGGATTTCCACTAGAATCGATCCCACAAGATCACTTGGTGTCGCAACACCTACAACGAGCTCTCTCAAAAAACTCTTGGACCTGCAAGTTCCTCACTTGTTCCCGCAAGAACAATACAACACGAACCCGCAAGCTCCCCGCGGATGCAACCTCTACAACTCCTCAAATTACAAATGTTGTAACACTTGGTGATCACTTCTCCTGATCACCAACAAACACTCTCACAATAAGAATCCTTATAGGATGGATATAGCAATGGATAGCTCAAGCTTGTGTCAGAAAACAAGATGGATTGGAAGTGAAAAACTCAAGAAAATACTTTTGAAAACACAAGAGAAATACTCTTGATAAACTCTCTATTTGATATGGAAGTGGAGCTCTAAAACTTGTTGAGAAACTCTGTTAAAGAGCTCGTGAAAACACTTGTAAAATTCTTACACAAAAACTGACCCAAATGACCCTTTAAATAGGCTGTCAAAAAAGTAGTTGTTGGGGGCCATAATGACCTGTCAGTTGACCGGCCAGTCGACAGGCCAACGGTTATTTTTCTGACCTTTGGGGTTGCCGGTCAACCGCCCGGTCGACCGCACCCAAGCCAAGCTCTGTTGGTCCAAACGGTCAGTCGACCGCGGACCAACAGAGACAAACTCTCTCTCAGTCGGTCGACCGCTATGGGCTCGTGCACATTATGCATGTCGGTCGACGGGTCAGTCAACCGCAAGCAGCTTAAAAACCAATTTTTAATATCTTTTTAAATATATTTTAAATCCCATAAAATCTTTATAAAATCTACAAAAATAAGTTCATTGAAATACTATGTAGCACAGATATGTGTGATAAAAAATCAACACATATTACAAATATGAGAACTATTTCTGAGGCATTGAAATCAAAGCTTAAAAACAAAGCCGATATTTTCAAAAACCAACTTCTAAAAGAAAATTCATTTTTCTATAAACTTGTATAAATACTAAAACAAGATATTGAAATACATTTGAAGTAAAGTGTGCATGTAAATGATCCAATACACATGGTAAATGAAATATGCTTATTTTTGACACTAAGCCAAAATAAGTTTTGCTAAAAATAAAACTCAAATACATGATATTAACTCATCAAAATAAGTTATCTAAACGATATGAAGTAACAATGTATATGGATGAAATCTAATACATATATTAAACCATGTAAACTTATTTTGATGTAATCTATTCATAAAACCGGTATATGTATTCTTGAAAATCAAAACAAAATACATAGAAATAAGTTTCTATAAACATAAGAAACTCAATATGTGTGGATAGAATAAAACACATATTGCAAACTATAAAACTTATTCTATTGTGATAAAAAATCATGTAAACATATTCTTTTAAAGTTAAAGCAGTTAAACTGAAAACAAAAAATATTTAACATAAAAGACAATATATACATTTTGAGTGTGTATATGAGCCTGAGAAATCCACAATTAATTTATCCTTTACATAAATCTTAAACTTACAAAGTAGGACTCAAATCTTCTTGAAAATCTTCTCTTAAAATCTTCTTCTCTATCTTAACTTGATCCAAACTTGATCCAAATGAGCCAGACTCCTCTTTGAGTACTTGATGCGATCTTGAAGCACGAGCTCTTGAATCAATATGTGATAGCTTCAAAAGTGACTTCGAATCTTATGTTGAATCTAAACACCGACTAAGATCTTGATAAATATCTAAAACTTATTAAACACAAGATCATTATTACTATAACTACATGAGTTAATCATCATCAAAACTAAAGTGATGGGACTTTGGGTCAACAAATTCTCCCTCAATAGCAAGAGACATAACACATTTCTCTCTTCATCTTAAAAAAAAAATCTGAAGCCTACTCTTCGTGAGAATGACTTCAGCATTAAAGAACTTTTTTGTTCATTATCTTTATTTTTTATTTTCTGGGCAACTTCTTCATCTGAGCAGAGACTCTGCCCACCGTCATGGGCCGAATGCTCGTGATTTACTGATGGAGTTTTTACCACTAGGAGAGGAGGTCACTTCAAGGTTCGGGTGAGGGACTAGCCATCTTTTTTTCTAGATTGTTAGATATATAACAATATTTCTAAATTTAAAACATGCAATACATTACTTAAATAAATCAAAAATTTACTTGTCTTAAACATGCTACTTATGGAAAAGAAAATAAATTTACTGGCCTAGGGTAATGTAGTCCTGTAGAAGCACTATTCTAAAAGAAAGATTTTTTATTTCTTGATAATTTCTTTCAATTAAATTTAGGAAATTATTTCATGCAATTTAATTAAATTTTTCAATGCAATTAATTACATATCTATTTTATGCATTAGAATTATATACAATTAGAGAATTATTCTTGAAAATTAAAGAAAATTTTATATTTTTGCAAACAGTAATTTTGATAAATTTTAAAAGAAAATATTTGCATCCTGCCAAATTTATCTTTTACAAATTCTTGCAAAGGGAAATCCATTTGTTCTAATTCTTACAAGGGCAAATCTTGCAATACAACATCTTAGAAAATCTTTGCACAACCTTATCCTTTCCATTATAAAATTTTATTCAACTATTTCACTACAACATCTTATTTAATTATTTTCATTACAAAGATAAATCATTTACAAGATAATTTATATTATTTAGATCTTATCTTTTTTAAAAGTTATTATAAACCCTTATTGTAAGATTATACATGCATTAGTTAATTAACTGCTGCTTCTTGCAAAAAAATGGCTAAGTAGAATTATTTAATTCTTGCAAGATTTTACTCGATTAAAGTTTTATAAAATTTTATTATTTACAAAATCTAATTAATATCTCTTACAAGATCTCTCTTTTAAAATTTATAAGATCTTATTAAGATTATTTATAAGATCTTAACCTCATAAATTTTCACAGTATTATATTGAATTAATTTAATTATAAGATTTATTCCATTAGATTATTGCAAATCTTATCTTGTTAAATTATTTCAAAATTCTTACAAGATAATATCATATTGAAATTCTTGCAATAACATTCTCAGATTATTACAAGGGCTATTCTTGAATAATTGATTTCTTATAATTAACTTTTTTCTAATTACTGTAATATTTAAATTTTTGTCTCTTAACTGCAAGTTAACTAAAAGTAGATTCATGCAAAAGGAATAATTCTTTCTATACTTGTTTATTACATCCAATATTTGTTCCATAATATAGAGATATTACATTAGAGAAGACTTAATTTTTATTATCTAAATTACTGATGTAATAAATTCTTGAAAATTTTAAGAATTATCCAATTTCTGCAAAATAAATTGCATAATTGCTGCATGTGAAAATTTAGATTTTAACATATTAATATTTTGATTCTTACTCTGATCTGTTATAATACGTTGTAACTTAAATTAAATAAGAACTCTACACTCTTTTATTCTGCATATCCTAATTTAAAAGCTACTTACATAAAAATGTATTCTAACATTTTCAAATATTATGGATATAAAAAATATAGTAGAAATTTTTCATCATTTTGATAAATCTAAATTACAACAATATTACTTGTACAGTCTTCATGTGGTCAGAATATACATAGGCTCCTAAATATTTTTAGTTCAATAGGATAAGGAAATTAAAGGGTAAATTATTTTCTAAGAAATTTCATACAATTGGTGTTTAATTAAGGAAGGGTACTCAACGTGGTTATATAATTAAGGAACGCTAAGAGCGAAAAATCTCCCACCTGAGTTACGCCGACCTGACAATTAGACTGATAAAATTGGGATTTTGACTAACCCGATAATTCTAGAATTGTATATTAAATTTCTCATCAACCTATGTTAACTATAACCTTAAAAGAGATGTTGTAGTCTAGTTTATAATTCTAACTTTCATACTAATATTTGAACATACTTGAATCTGTTTAGGATCAACTTTGAATTTTATATTATGGTTGGATCAAGTTTTAGTTATCTTTCATATTTGAGTTTGATGTAAATTGATCGGACCATGCTAAATTAGTTAGAATTAAAATTCTAGCCTATATTCTAGAAAATCTAGAATGAGTAAAAGAGTAGGATTGAAAATTTCAAACAATATGATTATATTTAAAGCAACAGTTAGAAAGTGTTATTGGTGACATTATGTTTGTATGACAAAATCTTATAATTTGAGTTTATATAAATAATTATATAAATCCTAACCATGTGCAAGATGATTAATAATCATGTGTGGCTTTGCCCCTATCCACCTTTAGTTGGGATCTAATAAAGTTAGATTATCTAAAATGAATAATTTTTCCATAACTTAGTATTATAATTGAGATGAAGAGACACCTCCTAATCTCATTATTGTTTTGGATGTTACTATTAACTTATAATTATCAAGTTTGAATTTGACACTATTTAGACTTTTTAGAAATCAGATTTCAATTTTGACTTTTCAAACTATAATTTTCCTCTAACTAAGTTTAGAGATAAATTAAATATCTATTTTGATACTTTCAAATATAGTTTTAATTATTGAGAATTTGGTCGAGATTCTTAGTCAGAAATTTAAATCAGATTCTTGTAATATTTCTTAAAATTTGAAAAGTTATTTATTTTAATATCTCCAGTAATGAAATAGATTTCTTTGAAATTATCTTGTAACTAAAATATTTAATCATTCTCATTCCATTACTAGCTTTTGTTCAATGTGATATTTATTGTTGGAAGTATATCAAGTTAAAAATATTATTTATTGATGTAACTTATTATACATATTAAAATTTTATTAAAACTGAAAAATTTATGCACCTCCTATTTAGTTTCAGACTATTCTTATCTAAATTATGAAAAATATTAAACTTTAAATTTTCTATTTATGAAATTGTATATACATATATATTTTGTAATTATAAGTGCACATTTTATAGTAAAATATCTTGAAATGATTGTTATGTTTACATAATCATGCACCTTAAAAATTCCTTTAAAAGAGTTTACCTTTTTATTATAATTTTCATTGTTAACTAAATTGTGAATAATTTTCAAATTTATTGAGATTTTTTTTGTAGATTTAAATGTGATATTTTCAAAACTATAAGATATATAATATGCATATTAGTTGTGAAAATATCTGACAAGAAACCAATTTGCAGCCATCTTATAAGACATTAAAATTCAATTTGGGACATCATCAATGTCTTAATAGGATGACTAGAATGGATAATAAATAATTTCTCCAGTACATGTACATCTCTTAAAGTTTTGATAAATATATACTTAAACTATATTTTAGATATATTTGAATTACATATTAATACTTAGACTTTAACACTAAGTGTGCATTAAAATAATTTTAATAATCATAAATTTCTTGATTATTGTTTATCAAATTAAAGATATGTATATACATTTATACCTTAAATACTTGAATAGTTAAAGCAATATATGTATGTGTACTTTTTCATAAACCATTATGACATAATTTGATCATTTTGAAACTAAGGCAATAAGAAAAACTTTATAACTACAAAATCATCCCAAATAGGGGGAGACTCTGATAATTACCCAAAAACTTTATAGGTCTAATAAAGGGTGTCATCAGAGTCATAATAATGTGGTCATTAAGTGTTAAACTTCTCACTATCACCACTTGAGAAATAAAAAGTATTAAATCATTGTTTGATCTTGGACAAAGTCATTCTGACTAAGGGTCTTTTGTAGAAATATGGTCCTAAATTCATCGAGAAAGATGGAGTTAAGCTCATGGTAGAGTTCACCGACAGTGAGAACCCAACCTACTTGATTGGGAGCTAATTCAATGAAAGAGATTCAATGTGGTAGAAACAAGCTGGACTGGTTATCTCCTGTGGAGCATCAACGGGGATATATTATATCCTATATGTAGCATTGTAGCTACTATCCTTTCTCTATAGTGACGATGCTCTTACGATACAACTAGATAAGGTCGAGATTAACTCTTAATAAGTTAAATGCATGTAGTATGGAGGGTATATCAACCAGCTGTAATACCCTTGGAGGACTTACCTACGTGAGAGGAACCGTCATGGCCGCGGTTGGAGGGACAGGGATGACCCTAGAAACTCTCACGAATCGGTTATTGTGACCTCGATCTTTTAACGTTCAACATGTTCGCTCAATAGATGGAGACATATTGTGTGTGTATTCTATTATTATCTTGTAAGAGAGGCTAGTTACAGGCATAATCTACTATGTCTCTCAGATGATGATGAATTAACTAAGAAAGATTTCAAGTGTAGTCCACCTATCCCGAATCCACAGTATGATGTTGCCTAACTTTATTCTTATTTTATGATTTGATTATTTATTTTATTATGCATTATTGTTGTTTTGTTTCTCTTCCCTGAAACTCGAGCTTTTGGAGGGGACTGTTGGAATTTTGAATTTAAAAAATAAATAAAAAGCTTTAGTTTCAATTTTATTTATTATTTTATCAAGGCAATTTTTACCAAGTCTCACTAGATCACACATCGGGTGAGAAAATCTCGCAACTACCCGATTGTGTGATCATAAATATCTCTTACAGTTACAACTACTGAGAGCAGCTGAAACCTATAATTGACTTTTCCTCCAATAGTAAGAGACACAACACATTTCTCTCTTCATCTTAAAAGAAATTTGAAGCCTACTCTTCATAAGAATGACTTCAACATTAAAGGGATTTTTTTTTGTTATCTTCATTTTTCTAGGCAACTTTTTCATCTGAGCAGAGGCTCTGTCCACTGCTCTGGGTCGAGTGCTGGTGGTTTACCGAAGCAGTTTTTACCGCTAGGAGAGGAGATCACTTCAAGGTCCGGGCAAAGGACCGACCATCTTTCTTCTAAGGTAATACTTCTGCACGACTACATCACCCCAGGCCAGTAAATTTATTTTCCTTTTTAATATATCCAACACTTTTCAGAACTAAAGCTGAGCGGATTAAATTATTATTAATGATGATTCAGTTATTATATTGTACCGTACTTGTTGAGGGGTATTCTAGACATTTTATTTTGGAAATAACTCTGGGTTATATCGGGTGTTTTCTGCTGTCGGTGTCAGGGTATTTTGAAAAATCTGAAACTTCTATCATATTTATGTGAGAAAGTATTGAGATGTAGATCTCTTCAAAGCATTGAGATCTGCATATCTCTTTTGTATTATGTAATCTTTTTCTCTTCCGAAATAGGGAATCTATCTGTAGTTGTTCGGGGATAGAAGATTTGTTTCTAACCTCATTAATTTTGTGTGTTTGTTTTGTTGGCCCAAAGGCCTATCACTCTAGTTTTGATGATGATCAACTCATGTAGTTATATTTGCTAATGATCTTGTTTAATTAGTGACAGATTCTTTATCAAGATCTTAGTAGGTGCAAAGCTCAACAAAGGATTAAATGTCAAGATTTGGAGCTAGCACGGGGTGATCCAAGGAGCTTTGGATCAAGCTTGGACCAAGTCAAGAAGATGAGAAGCCTTCAAGTGAAGACTTCAAGAAGATGAAGACTTGTGTCTAGGTATAAGATTTTGTTTTTGTTTTAGTTAAAATGTAAAGGATAGAATAGTTGGTGGATTGCTCAAGTTATATCACACACACACTCTTGATAGAACTCTTGATAGGATTGCTTTCATAAAAGATTTCTATGTCTTAGAAAAGAATTTTTATTTTGGAAAAAATTTTTTCTTTGTGACAAAATATCTACTTTGGTTTTTGGTATTTCTATTATACACATCTTTAACCAAAACCAAGTTATATGCTTAATGACAAAAACATAGATATATCATTATGATTGTGTAGTGGATCATATCCATACACACTATACTTTAAATGAACTCAAATATCTTGTTTTTGTATTTTGTGAAGTTATGAAAAAACAAGTTTTAGAAAAACATATTTTTAGAAAAACAGTTTTTATTGAGTGAAAAGACCTATTTTCAAATCCCGTAACTGTGCAGACCTGGAACTGGCTGACAGGCCTTTTCGGTCGACCGAGTCGGTCGACCGCACCATGGCCGGTCGATCTCACGGTCGACCGGACGTGCACAGACGTGCACGCCTGTGTGCACTGGAGAACGGTCGACCGTGCCGGTCGACCGCTTCAGAGAGTCTGCTCTCTGGAAATTCCGGTCGACCGCACCGGTCGACCGACAGAGAAGTAATTCTCTGCTCCAGGTGCGCGGTCGACCGGGCCGGTCGACCGGAGGCTCCAACGGTCGGATTCTTGACCGTTGGCGGTCGACCGGACCGGTCGACCGGCAGCTCTGACAGAGCCCAACGGTCAGATTTTTCTGGCCTCTATAAAAGGGGTTTTGTCATTGTTTTGAGCCAAGATTTTTGGAGACCTTAGAGCCTGTTTTCTCATATTCATTTCAGAGGTTTTTCTCCACAAAAATAGTGAGCTAATACTTCCAATCGAAAGGGAAGATTTTATAAGAGTGTAAAAGTGATTTCTTGAGATTTTCACCAAAGATTCTTTCTTGCTTTCTCACACAAACACTTGAGCATCCATTGAGCTATTCATCCTATAGGTGTTGTAGTGAGAGCTTTTGTAGGTGATCAAGTGTTTAGATCACCAAGATTTCATCTTGTACTTTGAGGAGACGGGTAAGTGTGCTCGTGGTTGTTTAGGGTTCGGGTGCGAACTCTTGTAGCTTGAGGTGCGGTCTCGACGAGCCGGTGGGCTTGTGGTGTGTAAGGGACTTTGGGAGTCCGAGGGCTTGTAGGTGTTGCGGCACCAAGGAGAGATCCGGTTGGATCGTGCGTAGTGGAAATCCTTCGTGTGTCGAAGGCGGGGATGTAGAGCAAGTGTGCTCGAACCTCGAAACAACCCTTTGAGTTTGCGATTGCTCACTCTTGCTCTCTTACTCTTTTTGTCTCACTTATATCTTGCATTACTTTATAGTCTTTATCTCTTATATGCATGATATACCTTTGTGCTCATAATTGCTATACTTGCTTGGGATTGTTATTAACACTAGTATTCAACCAAGAGAGCCAACGCGGCACCTCAACCCATTCAAGGGGAATCTAGAGGAGTTTGTCCAGAGCCTCGCAAGGGGAATTCGGCAACACTCTTGTGTTATACATAAGTGTTCAATTAAAAGAAGTTTTATTTGGTCAACTTAGCTTTATTCCGCATTATTTGTTCTTAAGTGACCACTAGATTAGCCATCACCTATTCACCCCCCTCTAGGTGATCTTACAATTGGTATCAGAGCCAAGTGCTCTTGATATTGGTCTAACAACCTAGAGTTAAAGATCCTCATTTTTAGGCTAATCGCAATATTTTGTACACACACCATGGACTTCATGTCACCACCCACCTTTGACATCCTTAACATCTAAATTGGAAGGTTAAGATGTCATTGTACCTCAAAACCTTAGGATTTCATGTCTATCTTGCCACTACTAATAATGCTTATTCTTTAGATTGTAAGAACATTGAGGTTAATGCAAAAGCCCTTCATGCTATTAAGTCAACCCTAAATGATGATTATTTATCTAGGGTTTCTAATGTTGAATCGACTTTTGTAGTATGGAACATCATCACCTCCCTCGGCGAAAAAGATCTATACTATGCGGGGAGTGACTCGGAAGTTGGAAGCGACACCTCCAACGCATGCTTTATGGTCCAAGGGGATGACCCCCTTGAGGTAAATTCCGAATCCGATGATGAGGACATGTCATATGATGAGCTATCTACTTTTTGTCATCTATTGCTTGAGAAATATGACATGATTAGAAAAGAAAATAAAAATTTGAAAAAGAACATTGCTTGCATGCATATAGAACAAGATTCATTTAGAAGTAACATTGCATGCTTAGAATTAGAAAATAATAATTTGAAAAAGGATTTTGATTGCATGCTTAAAGAAAATGATTCTTTTAAATTTAAGATTGCATGCTTAGAAAAGGAAAATAAAGATTTGAAAAATGAGAATGTTTCCTTAATTGCTAAATTGAATGATTTATGTGAAGGGAACACTATTTTGAAAAATAAGATTGATTTGGTGAAAAAACAAAAGGAAGATGTTTTTCAAGAAAATATCACTTTGAAAAGAAAATTTGTTGAAAAAGAAAAAGATTTTGTTTCACAAAAGAAAAAGAAAAATGATCACATATCTCATCATGCTTTACATGCCACCAAAAATGAGATAAATATTTTGAAAAATAAAATGGATAATTTGAGTTCAACTTTGAACTCTTGTGCATTTAATCATACTAAGTTGGAGTCAATGTTTTCAAAGAAACAAACTCCTCATGTTCATGCACATCACTCTCATCATCATGCTTATGTTGCACAACATGATCACACTCCTACACATAAGCATACTAAGGTGTACGTATGTACACATTGTGGCCGCAAAGGCCATTTAGCAAAATTTTGTTTTGATAAGAAACCTCATTTATATTTTGCTAAGTATAAAAGATTTTGGGATCCTTACAATAAAGCTAACCCCAAAGGACCCAAGAAAGTATGGGTACCAAAACCCCCACCCTTTGATTTTGATGTAGGTGAGGGCTCTCACAAAACGTGAGAGGATTGGTGCCTTGATAGCGGATGCAATGGACATGATGGACAAACTTTTGGATGCATTGCTATCAAGGAAATTTTGGTGGGTCAACACCATGCGTGGAGCTTTGGAGTTGGTAACAACCTCTAAACTCCTACTTTTATGTACATGCTCTTAATTTCATATGTCATATAGCATGTTCATGATTTTATTTGATTTGTGCTCCATGTGGCATTTACATGCTTAAATGTAGAATGTGTCAAAACTTGCATTTATACATATATGAATAGTGAACTACAATTGACTCATATATATTTGAACTTCATGCTCATTTGTATCCTCTATATGCATGTGTATAGGCTAGTTTTGATGATTCGGTCATTTATACTTGTTATGCCTATCTTTGATCTTACTTCATGTATATGTGTTTAATTCAAATCTAATAAATATACATGTATACCCCTTGAGCCATTTGCCTTCATGCAATATATATTGGACTCTTTTCATATTTGGGATATGTATGTATATTGTTAGAATTGGATAAATCATACATATACCATGAAGATTAGTATTTTAAATAAACAATAATAAAAAAAATGATTTTTTTTTCATGTTTTTTGATATGTACAACAAAATGTGATTTATGATCTTTTTGAGCTTGAATGACTATTTTCATAAAAATGCTATTTACATGATCTTTTGAACACTCATCTTTATGATACAAAATATTTTGAGCTTTATAGACCATGAGTGATTAAATCTTTATGTACTTAGCAATGCTTTATGAAAAATATATGATTTGTTTTAAGATGAAAAATAAGATTTTCATGAGATTCATGCTTCACTTTCTATTTTCATGAAAATACCATTTACATAACCTTTGAACACTCATCTTTTATGATAAAAGATAATTTTTGAGCTTTATGGACTATGAGTGCTTGAACTTTTGTGTATTTAGTATTATTCATGGAAAACATTTGACTTTGTATTTTTGAAGGATCTTTAACTAGTTTGTCAAAAATCCATTTAAACTAGTTATCTATTCTTCAAATTGATTCACATGATCCTATTTTTAATCATATGGATAAATTCTTTTGTATTTTCAAAATTTATTTGATGCTTCATGATTTGAATATTAGTTTAAATGTTAGCATTAGTCAACACTTGGATTTATACTTATACACATTATGGATCACAAATAAATCTATATATGATTGGGTTTGAATGCTTATTTGTGCCCATTAGGTGTGTTAGTATAGCCTAAGTTTTGATGATTGTTACATTGTAAACTTGTATTTCCTTTTTGGATTTATGCTATGATCATGTGCTTTCATTTCATGTATATGTTTGTCTTGCCAAAATATTAAGATATACATGGATACTTCTTGAGTCATTTGCCTTTCATGCAAATCTATATATAGACTCAAATGTGTTTTAAGGATATGTATGTATACTTAATGTCTTGTCAAAACATACATATATCTTGAAATATAAATTTTTGTTTTTAATAAAAATTGTGTAATTTTTCAATAAAATTTTTGTGATGGATTTCATGATTTCAAAATTTTAAGGAATATTGAGTTTTATTGCTATTTTTCATGATACCATGTTCCACATAACACTAGCACACTCACTTCTTTTTGATATGGACTTTATGGATAGAGTGCTTTTTAGTGCCTTGTGTTTCATTGATATTTCATGAAAAACTTTTGACTTATTCCTTGATTGAAGGATTCCGTACTAGTTGTTAAACACCTTCATTTAACTAGTTCGAATTCTTCATGTGGTAGATTTTATGATATATACACTTAAGCTTAATTTTCAATTGGTATCATTGGATAGTTTTAATTGGTATCAATATGACCTCTTATTGTGTATACTCATATGTTGTTCTTTCATATATGTATGTATCTACTTCAATTGATATTATCTTTTCATACATATATGTGATCTTTTGTGCTTGATTTACACACGTATATTATATACTATATGTTTGCTTATCAAGATTTTGGTTTTAAAAAAAATATATATATATATATTTGATATGAACTTGTGTTTTGTATTGCCTATATGCAAGGAGAGCTTAACATCTCTCTTACATATAGATTCATGTTGAGTGTATTGTGTATTGAGGAGCTTAACATCTCTTCTTTATATGGTACACGTGTGTAGGGGAGCTTCACATCTCCTCTTATGCATTACATAATATGTGTTATGTGAGTTAGGGCTTGTCATCCCTTCTTCATGTAATGCATATGTGTAGGGAAGTTAACTTAGCGTCTTCCTCTTCATGAATGTATATCGCATATAAATCTTATTGATTGATTTGATTTTACCCTCCTTGATTTCCTTATTTTTGACAAAAAAGGGGAGAAAATTTGTTTGATGATTTGAACTTTGAACTCTTTGTTGATGATTGACAAAAAGGGGGAGAAGTATTTGAGTTATATGCATGATTTCCTTAAGGGGGAGAAGTATTTGCTCCTTACTTAAGGGAGAGAAAGATTTTGAGATGATTTTGAGTTTTTATACTTGTGCTTTTACTCATGCATAGCAATAATATAATAAGATAAAAGTTTGAGAAAAAGATTTGTGCATTCATTTGCATACATATTTATGTGCTTTAATGTCATATCTATTTATTTCTAGTGATGCATGAGTTAAGGGGGAGCTTCTTTGAAGCTTTACTTTAATCCATGCATATATAACTTCATGAGTTTTGTCATCATCAAAAAGGGGGAGATTGTTGGCCCAAAGGCCTATCACTCTAGTTTTGATGATGATCAACTCATGTAGTTATATTTGCTAATGATCTTGTTTAATTAGTGACAGATTCTTTATCAAGATCTTAGTAGGTGCAAAGCTCAACAAAGGATTAAATGTCAAGATTTGGAGCTAGCACGGGGTGATCCAAGGAGCTTTGGATCAAGTTTGGACCAAGTCAAGAAGATGAGAAGCCTTCAAGTGAAGACTTCAAGAAGATGAAGACTTGTGTCTAGGTATAAGATTTTGTTTTTGTTTTAGTTAAAATGTAAAGGATAGAATAGTTGGTGGATTGCTCAAGTTATATCACACACACACTCTTGATAGAACTCTTGATAGGATTGCTTTCATAAAAGATTTCTATGTCTTAGAAAAGAATTTTTATTTTGGAAAAAGATTTTTTCTTTGTGACAAAATATCTACTTTGGTTTTTGGTATTTCTATCATACACATCTTTAACCAAAACCAAGTTATATGCTTAATGACAAAAACATAGATATATCATTATGATTGTGTAGTGGATCATATCCATACACACTATACTTTAAATGAACTCAAATATCTTGTTTTTGTATTTTGTGAAGTTATGGAAAAACAAGTTTTAGAAAAACATATTTTTAGAAAAATAGTTTTTATTGAGTGAAAAGACCTATTTTCAAATCCCGTAACTGTGCAGACCTGGAACTGGCTGACAGGCCTTTTCGGTCGACCGAGTCGGTCGACCGCACCATTGCCGGTCGATCTCGCGGTCGACCGGACGTGCACAGACGTGCACGCCTGTGTGCACTGGAGAACGGTCGACCGTACCGGTCGACCGCTTCAGAGAGTCTGCTCTCTGGAAATTCCGGTCGACCGCACCGGTCGACCGACAGAGAAGTAATTCTCTGCTCCAGGTGCGCGGTCGACCGGGCCGGTCGACCGGAGGCTCCAACGGTCGGATTCTTGACCGTTGGCGGTCGACCGGACCGGTCGACCGGCAGCTCTGACAGAGCCCAACGGTCAGATTTTTCTGACCTCTATAAAAGGGGGTTTTGTCATTGTTTTGAGCCAAGATTTTTGGAGACCTTAGAGCCTGTTTTCTCATATTCATTTCAGAGGTTTTTCTCCACAAAAATAGTGAGCTAATACTTCCAATCAAAAGGGAAGATTTTATAAGAGTGTAAAAGTAATTTCTTGAGATTTTCACCAAAGATTCTTTCCTTGCTTTCTCACACAAACACTTGAGCATCCATTGAGCTATTCATCCTATAGGTGTTGTAGTGAGAGCTTTTGTAGGTGATCAAGTGTTTAGATCACCAAGATTTCATCTTGTACTTTGAGGAGACGGGCAAGTGTGCTCGTGGTTGTTTAGGGTTCGGGTGCGAACTCTTGTAGCTTGAGGTGCGGCCTCGACGAGCCGGTGGGCTTGTGGTGTGTAAGGGACTTTTGGGAGTCCGAGGGCTTGTAGGTGTTGCGGCACCAAGGAGAGATCCGGTTGGATCGTGCATAGTGGAAATCCTTCGTGTGTCGAAGGCGGGGATGTAGAGCAAGTGTGCTCGAACCTCGAAACAAACCCTTTGTGTTTGCGATTGCTCACTCTTGCTCTCTTACTCTTTTGTCTCACTTATATCTTGCATTACTTTATAGTCTTTATCTCTTATATGCATGATATACCTTTGTGCTCATAATTGCTATACTTGCTTGGGATTGTTATTAACACTAGTATTCAACCAAGACAGCCAACGCGACACCTCAACCCATTCAAGGGGAATCTAGAGGAGTTTGTCCAGAGCCTCGCAAGGGGAATTCGGCAACACTCTTGTGTTATACATAAGTGTTCAATTAAAAGAAGTTTTATTTAGTCAACTTAGCTTTAATTCCGCATTATTTGTTCTTAAGTGACCACTAGATTAGCCATCACCTATTCACCCCCCTCTAGGTGATCTTATATGTTTTTGTTATTGATCTTCATTTCTGATCAAATCCTAACAAAAGACACATTATTTAAGGGTCGAAAGAAATATGTTTGCATTGTCTTGGACTTGACAGAAGTTCCTAGCAGTTAAAATCATACAGAGGTGTTCCCCATTAAATCAATCTAACAGTCAATAAGATAAAGGATTTTTGTTTTTCTTTTAATTTTCTTTCTGAGAAAGGCATGTAGGCTCATGCTTATATCATAGGCTCATAGCCCCAAGCGAAGGAAAGGATACTCATAATAGTGGAGGGGAAAAAACTCCCATAAAGTACAATAAAACATCTAAACTTCAAGTAGCATAGTTTGTAGTTACCGCCGTATATCGCAAAATCGAACTGATACATAATACGCCTCTCAGTACATCACGCAAATTTAGTTTACAATATCCCCTCACCAATTGTAGATGGGGAGATTCAAACCCATAATCTTCGAACAAATGAAGAAAGTGTAATACCACGAGAGCAATGCTCAGTTGGTAGATATTGTAGAGAGAGGGCAAAAACAAAAGAGAATAGAGTTTTTTAACTCTATGCCAGAGGTTCGGTCGACCATGCAGTCGATCGACATGAGCAAGAATAGAAATCGGTCAACAGAGCGGTCGACCAATGTTGCACGAGGAAGAAAACCCCATATGGTCGGTCGACCGGACAGTCGACCGACATTTTCAGTAAGTCCTGCAGTTTACATAGTCGACCAGACGGTCAACCACATACTTGGCGCGGTCAACGTGTTGGTCGATCGATTGACAGTCAGGTTAGAGCAGTTCTGGACCCAACCTGGAGCTGATTTTGGGGGTATTTTCTTCTCTCTATAAAAGGGAACTTGAACCCATTTCTAGGTTTGATGATTTCTGAGTGAATTCTTGAGAAAACAATTGTAATCCTCTTGTAATCTTGTGAAAAGCATCAATAGATCTCTTTTCTACCCCAGAATGTAGACATCTTGTCGAATCTCGTAAATCTTGTTCTCTCTCTTTGTGTGTTCTCTCATCTAAAGTTTGTGTTCTTGGTATGTTCCAGCCCCCAACAAGTGGTATCAAGCACTAGACAATGCTTGGGCTTCGTTTGGTAGAGTGGATCTTGGTTGGAGCTTTGATTCTTGTGGATTTGAGATTATGGAGGGATAAAAATCAAATTTTACAATATTGGATCTCAATTCAATCTCTTGGTAGAGAGATCAATTGGAAACTCTTCTTAGGATTTCAATGGAGGTAAAATTCTGAACTTTATCATTTATAGTTCCATGTCGTAGTTGTTCTATTTATTTGGTTGAGAATATTGGGAAAATGGCCAGAGAAACATCCAGTGGGAGTGATTCTTTTGTAGTAAAGAACATTCAGAATGTTCATCACATGAAGATAAATGTGGTGAAGTTTGATGGTACATACAACTTTGAATTGTGGAGATGCGTTGTAAGGGATGCGCTGAATGCGCAGAATTTGAAGGATACTCTTGAGCTTCAAGAGAGATCAGTATAAGTAGATAAGAAGATTTAGAAGAAGATGAATAGGATGTCATGTGACATCATTAGGTTTTCTTAACATAAGATCTAAAGTATGATGTGATAAATGAGACTTTTACAAAGTCAATTTGGGAGACTCGCGAGCAAGTACTTGACAAAGAGCGTTGAGAACCGCTTGAATTTGAAGAGGAGACTTTACCATTCTCATTGAAGAGAGGAATCTCTATTAGTGAACACATTAACATTTACACAAAGTTTCTCGCGAATTTGGCAAACTAGGTTGTAGTGATCGATGATGAAGACAAGGTGTTGATATTGTTGAGTTCTCTTCCTGATGAAGGATATGAGACCTTTGTGTTTACATTGATCAATGGGAGAACATCTCTTAGCTACAAAGTGACCACTGCTCTTGTGAATTTCGAACTAAGAAGAAAGGATAAGTGATTGCAAGAAATTAGTGAAATACTGTGTAGCTTAGAGCTAACGGGTCGTGTCCACGAGGAGAGATGTAATGCAAGCTTTTCAGTATTTTGGAGAAAACAAGTTTTAATATTTATGGTTTTTAGATGAAAAAGAAGATGGAGAGTAGAGAAGTGGTTTAAAGAAAAAAAAAGATTAGAATAAGTTTTGGAAAAAGTGTTTTGAAGAAAACTTTGAGAGTAATGTTTGTTTGTATTTAATAAACAGATATCTGGGCTCACTAATTTTTACCCAACTCTAGATTTTTTATCTTGAAGGTTTAAGCGTCTCAATGAGATCATAGGTAAAAATTTTAGTCTTGTATTCAAGTAAAACATATAAGATGGTTTCTTTTAGAAATCGAACATTAGTTTTGAAATCTTTCTTTGAGTTGAATGTTAAACCATCAAAGAAATAAAGCAAGTATGGAATAAAAATAAGTTCTTTTTAAAGATTAACTTCAAGATTAAGTCCAAAATACAATCCCATCCTCATGTGCCTTCAAGAACACTCGCAATAAGCAAGACTTAGTTTAAGGCATCCAAATGATTCAGTTGGGTCTTTTTATTAAAATCGATCAAGATCAAGACTAGAGAAGAGAGATCGGTGAGCCCAAAATAAAGAGATTTAGCTAATCATTACTATAAAAGAAAACATTGAATTGAAATGCATCATACCCGTGAGTTGGAGAAGAAAAGAAGTTCATCAAATCTTTATTGATGTCACTTCAACTTCAGAGTACAATCACTCTTTCTTTCTCTCTTACTTTGTTTCTGAACTAAACTACACATAAAAAATTGAGATACAACTTTTCATTAACTATCTAACAATAATTCTAAACCTTAAAAATAAATCAAGAATTTACTCCTAGTCTTCGACCCTCTGTCTCTGATGTGTGAGGTATTTAAGGGAAGAAATAGAAAGGGAAAAAGATTATAGAGATAGGGGGAGCAAACACTCCCCTAGATTCAAAGAACAGTCTGGCCTTAGAGTCAGGATCAAAGAGCGTGTATTCGTCCATCTGTCCCCTATCCTTTTATCCTCTTGGATCTTGAATTTCTATTCTGGTTTTGATTAAATATCCTTTAATCTTCAGTTCAACCAACTAGGGTCTTCAAAAATCTTTTTTTCCTTTAATTTTAACTGGTATTTATCTTATCTGATATACCCGATCTTCAAATAAGATAACTTCTACAAACTCTGAATTTGAATCGATCCCTCTTTTAAACTGCTAGATTTAATTGGATATATCTGTCAAGCTCTCTTTTTTCTTTCTTAATTACCCTACACACCACTGGACATTAAAATACATTAATAGCAGAGTTTTATTTAAATATAAATGCAAAAATGTGACACATATGATATGGAAACATATAATGCACGTGTGTGATCACATCTCCACACCTATCTTTTACTCGTCTTCGAGTAAAACAAAACTAACTATCCATTTTCATAGGAAAGACGATTGCATTTAGCATGTGTAACAAGCCGTTAAACCTCTAGGTTACCCCAAGAGGACGAATTTTGTCTCGTGAGGATTTTCAGTGGATTACACCCATAAAATCCATAAAGAAAGGAAAAAGTGTTAGTATTTTTGGAAAGCATTTTGAAAAGGAGAGAAAATATTTAAAGTATTATTATAAGAATTCAAGTAATCTATAAGTTATAGGAAAACATAATTTTTCATTCCTAAATTTAGTCTTTATTCAAAAACCTATTATCAATCAAGTAAGGGTCAAACTAGTATTTCTCGTCTAGTCTATTATTTTACCCAAAATCATATACAGCTTCGTGACTGAAAATTTTAACTTAGGGGTTCGTTAACTCTAACTCTTATGCCTTATTTTCTCTTTTTTTTTATATATTTTTAGTGGTATTATTTCATAGTTCTATTAGGCTTTCTAATCTATCGATTTAATGAGCCTTTAGTCGGTGACACCTAAACCAGACGGTCTTAGAACACCTGGTGAGAAAACACCTCAAGAACTTAAGAACTCGAATAAACAAGGCCACAAAACTAAGAATTTTATTATATGGACTGCTTTTAGGCGTGAATACTTATGTTTTATGAGGTACAAATACCTAGCTTAATCAAAGGATTTTTTTATATATATAATTTTTTTAATTTTCTTTATAAGGCATAAGAATCTTTGTTTTTGAACCCTAAGAGTGTGAGTGCATAAAGTGTGTATATTTCATCAAGGTAAAAATTAAAACTAAATTACTTTTTCAAGTTTTCTTCTTAACTCTAGAAATCAAACAATTAATCTTATTTTGACAAAATATAAGAAATCCTAATTATGATTCTCTGATTTCTTAAAATTGACTTAATTTCTTACAAAAAATATGTCAAAATATTGTTCTCTTTCCAAAAAAAAATTTTATTTTTTATTTTTATTTTTAGTTTTATTTTTATAGTTATGTTTGTCATTTTTTTAAATTTTTATAGTTATGTTAGTCATGTTAGAACCCTCCCTCACACCTATCTTATGCATTGTCCCTAATGGATGAAAGAAATGAATAGATGCATGAAATAAAATATAAATGAGGTAAAGTTACTGATATAGTAGGTCAAAAAGACCCATAGTCGTTTCATTTACCGGCACCGATTTCAAGAAAGGTTTAAGGCATTGACCATTTACCTAAAAGTCATTCTCATTCTTGGTATCACTGATCTCAACAACACCATCTGAAAACACGATCTTTACAATGAATGGCCCAGTCCCTCTCGATTTTAATTTTCCTGAAAAAGATGAAGCCTCAAATTATAGAGTAAGACTTTTTGCCCGGGTATAAAAATTTTTCTCATGATAAACTTATCATGAAAAACCTTACCCTACTTTTTATTATTTAGCATTCTCATAGGCCTCATTTCTCAACTCCTCTAGATCGAAAATTTGCAATTTTTGAAGGTTACCAGCTTTATCCAAATCAAAATTTAAGTGCTTATGGCCCATAAAGTTCGGTGTTCTGACTCAACAGGCAGGTAGCAAGCTTTTCCAAAGATAACCTATAAGAAGACATTCCTAGAATAGTCTTGAAAGTGGTCCTATAGGCCCATAAAGCATCTACCAGTTTGGTGGACCAGTCTTTCCTATTTGGTTCACGGTCTTCTCCAAAATAAACTTAATTTGTCTATTGGAGACCTTTACTTGCCCACTAGTCTGAGAATGATAGGGTGAGGATAATTTATGAGCTATGACATACTTTCGCATACGACTTTCGAAGGATCTGTTGTCAAAGTGGGTTCCATTATCACTGATGATAGTACAAGGGGTTCCGAAGCGCGAGAAAATGTTCTCTTTAAAAAACTTGATGACAATTTTGCTGTCATTATTTTACTTGGAATGGCTTCTACCTACTTGGACACACAGTCCATAGCAACAAATATATATTGGGTCCCAAATGAATTAGGAAATGGACCCATAAAGTCGATGCCTCAAACATCAAACAGTTTCTATTTCTAGAATTGGGTTAAGGGGCATCATGTTCTGCTTAGAGATCCTGCCTACCATTTGGCATCTATGACACGTATTACAAAACTCAAAGAAATCTTTGAACAAAGTGGGCCAATAGAACCCACTTTGTAGCACTTTTTCAGCTATTTTGCGGGGACCAAAGTGTTCACCGCATGTAAGCTCATGACAAAAATACAGAACACTCTTAGTCTTCTCCTCGAGAATGCATCTCCTAATGATTTGATCGGAGCAATACTTGAAAAGATATGGTTCCTCCTAGAAGAAATACCGGACTTGAGATAAGAATTGGTAAACATCTTGTTTATACCAATGAGATGGAGTTTGCTTCGTGACTTAGTTGTTTACTATGTCAGCGAATCAAAGTTCCCTAAAAGCAATCAAGAGTTGTTCATTGGGAAAGTTATCATTAATGGGCAGTACATTGCATGGTGAGTTTAGGATGCGCGAGAGGTGGTCAGCAACGACATTTTCTACGCCTTTCTTATCTCGAATCTCAAGATCAAATTCTTGAAAAAGCAAGATCCAACGTATTAGTCGGGCCTTAGTATCTTTTTTGCCATAAGGTAGCTTAGCACAGAATGATCGGTGAAAATGATATTTTGGACCCAAGTAGGTAGGGGCGAAATTTCTCTAATGCAAATACTACAGCTAAGAATTCTTTCTCGGTTGTAGTGTAGCTCAATTGTGCATCATTGAGAGCCCTACTTGAGTAGTAAGTTGCTTGATCACTCCACAAATGTATTTCAAATGATTAATGTATCCTTTCCAATCTCCGTAGTAGCAAAGAGCTATACGGGTCGATCCTCGAGGAGAGCTCACGATGGAAGCTTTACGGTTCGTAGTGAAGAAAGAAAAACGAAGATTCTTCTTTGTTTTTAACAAATGCAAAAAGCATGGAAAAGAAAATGAAAGAATTGGTGGATTTGTTCATGATGGAAAAGAAATCAAAAGAACTTTGGAAAAGTGTATTGCTAAGAGAGAAAGCTAGTAAAGAAAATGTTTAGAAAACTTTAGATGATAAAAGCCATGGCTAGCTAACTTTACTACTTTGCTAACTTACTAAGCTCAAGGGTGATGCATGATTGCCTCATGTTGATTCATTGGCAATAGAGATGACTTGCTTGTTTGGTCAAGTATTTTTCCCGTTTTGAAGATGAATGTTCTTCTCGGTCTTAGCTTGTAGCCTCATATTGATTCATTGGCTCCCGAGATAGATTTTCTATGGTGGACTACAAGGAGTGGTACTCAAGGGATGCTAAGGAAGAAGATACAACATTCATTAGTCATTCAAGGCATAACAACAAATTAGCTTGAAGTAAAGAAGTTGTTCTACAAATAGCATATGTTTGGTTATCCATCTCCATGTTCCATCAAGGCACTTGTTCTAGACAAGGCTCTAAATGAGGCACACATGAATCATATGGAGCATGAACAAGCATTTACCAGTGAAAGCAACTCTACTTCCTTGGAAAGCAAAAGAGACTTTAACAATGCAAGTATAGAATTTAGCAATCACCCGAAGAGTTAAAAGTTAGCAATAAGAGTTGTTAGCTATCCATGTAAGAGAGATTTAGCTATCCATTACAAAAGAAACTAAACAACAATTCATGATGAAAATAGAAATGCAATAGAAGTAAAGCAAGAAAGTAAAGCAAAGTAAAGCAAAGTACTAGAGATTGTAAAGAGAAGAATGAAGTTTTGATTAATCCTTGCTTACAAGTAATGTCACCTCCTTGCCTACAAGCTCTCAAAAACACTCTCTTTTTTCTCTTTAACAAAATCTCTAGGAGGAGAAAGAGAGCTTGCGATGGAAGCGTTACGGTTCGTAGTGAAGAAAGAAAACGAAGATTCTTCTTTGTCTTAAAAGAATGAATAAAACATGGAAAAAGAAATGAAAGAATCGGTGGATATGTTCATGATGGAAAATGAAAAGAAATCAAAACAAGATTGGCTTTTGGATTAACACTAAAAAGAAAAGAAAACTTGTAAAAGATTTGAAGATGGAGAAAACCATGACTAGCTAACCTTACTACCTTGCTAAAAACTTACTAAACTCCGTGATGGTGAATGCGTGCCTCATGTTGATTCATCGGCAAAGATTTGTCTTGCGTGTTGGTCTAATTACTTTCCCACTTGAATGACGGGTGATCACTCTTGGACTTATCTTGTAGACTCATAGATGTCATTGGCCTACAAGATAGACTTTCAATAATGGAATCAAAAGAGCGACACTCAAGGGATGCTAAGAAGAAGATACAACATTCATTAATTGAAGTAAAGAAGTTGTACAACAAATAGCATATGTTTGGTGATCCATCTTCATGTTCCATCAAGGCACTTGTTCTAAAGACAAGGCTCTAAATGAGGCACACATGAATCATATGGAATTACAACAAGAACTTGCCAAGCAATGAAAGTAACCCATCGGAGAAGAGAAAGCCATACAACTTGCAAGATTAAAGAAAGCAATCACCCATGAGTTAGTAGTTAGCAAGGTTAGTGGTTAGCTAGTTCATGTTAGAAAGAGTTAGCTACTAGCCATAAGAAAGAAAAGCAAAGCATGAATTAAAGTGCAAGTAAAATAAAGCTAGAATTAAAGAAAGCAAGTAATACTAGAAAATGCTCAAGTAGAGAGAAGAGAATGGATGAATCCTTACTTCACAAGTTGTCACACCTTGGTCTACACAAGCTTTCTCTCTCTTACAACTCTCTTTTGCAGAATTTCTAGGGAGGAAGAAGATCTAGAGCACTACAAAAATCCTAGAGAGAAGTCCTACAAAATACAAGCATCTAATCTCTAATCTCTCCTCTCTCCTCCTCTCTGTTTGCGAAGGCCCTGGTGGTGTATTTATAGCCTCAGAGAGAAGGATCTAGAGCCCAGGTTATTGGAGAGAAATCCGGGCTTCAACAACCTCACAACTGCCGCAGATCTGCGGCAAAATCCCAGAAATTGCGGCACAATCTGGCCGTTCAAGCTGATCTTTTTGTTACATGTTTGTTACAGGTTGTTAGCCACGTGGACCTTCTGGAAGTCTGAGCTGGCGCGTAGAATTCTCCAGATCCTGGGCTCAAACTTGGGCTCTCTTTTGGGCTTGAAATTAATTCCCTTTAATTATTACTAATTAAAGAGATTTTGGGCCTTTTCTCTTTTAAAATGTAGACCTGCAAAAATAGTGAGAAGAAAATTAAAAATCATATTTTTATTGACAATATGCATGGGAATGATGTGGTAAAATATGCAAAATTATATATCAATCACAAGTCATGTGCTGCTTGTTATCTACGCGTTGTCCTAAGATAGAACCTATAGTAAAAATCAGAAGTATCGCACTTGGTTTCAAATGCCTTTGACCAATCCGGTGCAGAGATGATTGGTACAGAAATAAGCTCATTTTTTAACTTCTCCCAAGCATTAAGACATCCAATATCGAAAGTGAAAGACACGTTCTTAGCTAAAAGGTTAGTTAAAAGTCTAGCAATTTTGCTAAAGTCCTTAATGAACCTACAATAAAAATTGGTGTATCCTAAAACGGATCGGATATCTATAATACACTTCGGCACCGAGAGTTTAGCTATGAGCTCAATCTTGGCTTTATTCACTTCAATTCCATTCTTAGAAATCTCATGACCAAGATAATTCTATGTCTTACCATGAAGTGGCATTTTTTCCATTTCAGTGTCAGATTTCTCTCAGCACAACGTTGGAGGACGAGTTCGAGATGATGAAGACATTAATCGAATGAGTCTCCATAAATGGAGAAATCATCCATGAATATTTCTAAGAATTATTCCACCATATCAGAGAAAAGACTCAACATGCAACGTTGAAATGTTGCTAGGGCATTGCACAAGCCGAAAGGCATTGATGATAAGCAAATGTCCCGAATGGACATGTGAAAGTGGTCTTTTCTTGGTCCTCTGGAGCAATGAGAATCTCATTATATCCCGAGTAACCATTCAAGAAATAGTAATACTCATGGCCAGCCAAACGTTCAAGCATTTGGTCAATGAAGGGAAGCGGGAAATGGTCATTACGAGTTGCTGTATTTAGCTTCCTATAGACGATGCAAACTCAAATCTTTATGAGAAGTCGAGTTTGGACTAACTCTTTGTTCTCATTTTTCACCATGATGAAACTAGATTTCTTCGGAACCGCATGGACATGACTGACCCATTGGCTATTAGAAATTGGATAAATTATCCCATTGTTTAAGAGTTTCATGATTTCAGCATGAACAACCTCTTACATTGTAAGGTTAACCTACACTGCGGATCTCTTTTTGGTGTCGCTTCTTCATTTAGATGAATGCGATGTTGAACTATGGCAGGACTCAATCCCTTTATGTCAGTCATAGTCCAACCAATGACTTTCCTATATTTTTAAGAATTGTCTTAAGATTCTCTTCTTACTCGTCATTTAAATGGGATGCAATTATGACGGGAAATGTCTCTTGTTCGCCTAGATAGACATACTTGAGATGCGCGGGTAAGGCTTTCAACTCTAAGGAAGGGGAAGGCTCATTGGAAAGACAAGTCAAGTTTATTGGCTCCACATTTGGTGAAATAGAGTTTGAGGCCCAATTCATAGCAGACTCGACAATCTGATCAAGATTAAAGTCTCCAGATTCTAGCTCGAAGTCATAATCAGATTCTAGTTTCAATTCTTCTCTATGTTCGCTAGTCAAGTTTCTAATGAGGTTGACTTCAAATATTTGATCCTCAACGTCAAGGGGTTGCTTTCCTAGGTTGAAGACATTGACTTTTCTAGTCATGTCTCCTAAAGTTAGCCTCATGGACCCATTCCCACTGTTGATAATAAGAAATAGGCGCCCTAGGATAACGGAAGTTTGAACCCTAGTATTGGACACAGATTGTGTCTCAAGAACTATGAAATCAACAGGGTAGACAAACTCCCCGACCCGGATAAGGACATCATTAATTTCTCTCTTGGAAACTTTTACTGAACGGTCAGTCAGTTGGATGGTGACTCGAGTTAGACTAAGATCGCCCAATACAAGTTGTTGATAAACTGAGAAAGGGAGCAAGTTGATACTTGTCCCTAAGTCAAGAAGTACATGACTAATCTCAACTTTTCCTATAGTGCAGGCAATCATGGACAACCCGAATTCTTGTACTTGACAGGGATCAGACACGACAGCAGCTCACTAATATTAGTGGCCAGGAAGACTTTCTTGGGTACATTAGTCTTTCTCTTCTTGGTGCACATGTCCTTAAGAAATTTTGCATAAGATGGGACTTGTTAGATGACATTAAGAAGTGGCACATTGATCTTCACTTGATTGAAGATCTCAATTATCTTATCCATGTGTGAATTCTGCTTGGTGTTCTTCTAACCTATTAGAAAATTGTATTATAGGCTTGTGCACCTGACTGGCTCACTTGTCTTTTTCAGACTGGTCAGATTGGGATGGATTGGAACTAAATGAAGTGGATACTTGTATGTTGTTGTGTTGAATGGGATTGGGTGGCATAAACACTTGATTATCAACTTTCTTTCCTGACCTCAATGTATGAACAATATTGCATTGATTAAACTGTTGATCCTTAGCCAGATGAACTTGAGTAGAATTTCTTGGGTTCGCTAATGGTTGAGTAGGCAGAGTACCCTTGGGTCTCTCACTTTGTGAATTAGCTAGTTAACTCATTTGAACTTCTAATCTTATTATAGTTTATGTGTTGTTATTCTGCAATGTTTGTATGAAGGACTCTTGATTCCTCATATACCTTTCCATAGTCTTCTCAAAATCAGTCATTCTTTTCTCAAGTGGAGGATTTTGGAAAGAAGTTTGTGAAGCATGGTTAGAAAGATTTTGTTGATATAATTGGAAGAATTATGATGGTAATTGAGTTGATGATAGAAAGAATTGTGATTATGATTAGAATGTTGGAAGTGATTTGACCTTGAGTGATCATTTTTGTTTTGGCTCCATGAGAAATTTGGGTGATTTCTCCAACCAGGATTGTATGTTTGAGTATAAGAATTGTTATGGGGCCTTGAAAAGGCTGCATTCATGGGCTCGGGATACATTTGTTGAGTATTGAAAACTAGACACTCCTCAAACACGTGGTTCATGGCTTGACAGTAAGTACAACCCGGAGTTGAAAATTAGTTTGGGCTAACTTGGTTGACTGAAACTGGCTCCTTCATTTCTAGAGCTTTCATTCTTTTCATTAGTTTAGCAATTTTAGCCTCGACAGTTATGGATGATTCTATTGAATGGAGATATCCTTTTGAAGAGATAGGATTTGTATTTCTAAACTTTTCGGTAGTAGGTTCCCATTGGAGGATTTTTTCGGCTAACTTAACCTTTACGGGTCGGATCTGAATATTTATACAAACTCAGTAAGCATTGCTGACCCGTTTTGCCAATAGAAATTTTAATCAGCCGTTACGAGCTCATTCGACCTATGCTTTAGACATTTAAACAATCATTTTGAAGCTCTTAACAAGTATTTGAAAAGTCACCTAGAGGGGGGGGTGAATAGGTGACAATGCTAATCAGGGGCAAATTAAAAATTAAAGCTACAACAATCACCAAGCAAGAGTCACAAGATGAATGCAAGCAAGTAAGTATGATGAGCAAGTAATAAGTGCAAGCAAAGTAGAGTAAGAATTGCAAGAATGTAAACCAATCGCAAACACAAGGATATGTTATCGAGGTTCGAGCACCCAGCTCTACTCCCGCCTTCCCCAGAAGGATTCTAGCTACTTCCACTATCACAAAGATCTCAATTACAATGGAGTACCCAACTCCACAATCTCAGTACAAGTAATTTCCTTGGTAGTCAAAAGACCACAAACTCTCTCTTTCAAATATCTCTTCCCTTACAAAGGTCCTTAGAGAATATTGAGTAGGAATGAAGCTCTTTTGTGTGTAAGGAAAAGAAATTGAAATCAGAGAAAAACTTTTAAAAACCCTTCAGAAATTGAGAGAATTTAGCTCAAAAACCAAGAACTTTGAAAGCCTTAAACTTTTGAAATTTTTAGCAATAATTGTTGTTGTAACCAATCTCTCCCCAAACACCCCTATTTATAGGAGAGGGCTAGGGTTTAGGGATAAAACATATTTACTGATGTTTAGGAGGTAATTAGATCAAAATATATTCTTAAACGAATTTTTAAACACAAAAGACAAAAATAAACAGCTCTTAAAAATCTGCCCGTTACTGTTCAAATGGCTACATCGGTCGACCGGGCCGGTCGACCGGTAGTACAAAATTCCGACCGTTACAGGCTATCGGTCGACCGACCCGGTCGACTGATACAAACTGTGACTTAAAAATAAACATCGGTCGACTGCCCCGGTCGACCGACAGACATGCACACGGATACGTGCATTCTGCCAGGACCTCGGTCGACTGGTCCGGTCGACCGGACCAGCCTGACATAGACTCGGTCGACTGTCGGTAGACTGCCAGTCGACCGGATCAGGTCAGAAAACGAAATAAAGACAGAATTTTGAGAAGAAAAATATTTTTAACAAAACTATTTTAAACAGGAATTCAGTATGTAACATAAAAAGAAATTTGTAGAAGAAAGATTTTGTACTAAAATATTTTGTATATTTTATAGGAAATAAACTAAGAAATAGTATATGCGCAAAAACGTGTGTGATTGAGCTTCAAACCTAATCTCTATTCTTTAACAAGCTATAAAACTAAAAATACAAAACCTAAGGACCTCTGAGCAATCTTCACGTCTTTGAGCCATCCAATGCCTTACTAGTGCCTTCTCTTTTATGATCCTTCCTTGATGAGCAAATGCCTTCCTTGCTTTGTGGAACTTAGAAGTTCTTGCAATAGCTAAGCGAATGGTCTCTAAACATGGTACAAGACCTGAAACTCATCTTAGCAAAACTTGTTAGTACCAAATAGCACTAATTTGGTTTGTCATCATCAAAACACAAAACAATTGGAGAGTGTAACCTCTTGGGCCAACAATCTCCCCCTTTTTGATGATGACAAAACAAATAGGCTATTAACAAAAATATAGGGTAGGAGAAAACTCCCCCTCAAATTATGCTATACATAAAACACAAGAATATGCTCTAGATACCAATAATTGAAATGATGCACCAATTATTGAAACCAATTAAAACAGATATATAAAACACAAAAATTGCTCTTGATACAAAAAATACCAAAAATAACTAAAACCAAGAATTTATTTAAAACACAAAAATTCATAAAAACAAAACATATAAATTCATATGGAACCAAGACCAAATGAACTTATTTTTGTCCATGTAAACTTATTCTCCCCCTTTTTGTCATACATCAAAAAGGGTTATGAAAAACAGGTCTATTCAATAATACAAACATTAAGTTCTCCACAAATAAACGAAAATCTAGCAAAATCAAGAGGTTTAGTGAAAATATCGGCTAGTTGTAAATCCGTGGAAACATAATCAATATCTATATCACCTTTCTCAAAATGATCTCTAAGAAGTGATATCTAATCTCAATGTGCTTGGTCTTACTATGTTGATTTGCATTTTTGGTCATGTGTATAGTACTAGTATTATCACAAAATATTTTATATGATCAAAGTGCAAATCAAAATCAAGGAGAGTATGTTTCATCTAAAGGACTTGTGCACAACAAGCCCCCGCGGCAACATACTCCGCCTCGGCGGTTGAGAGAGCTACGGAATTTTGTTTCCTAGAGGACCATGAAACAAGACAATTACCAAGAAATTGACATGTCCCACTAGTACTCTTTCTATCTACTCTACAACCCGCATAGTCGGCATCCGAATAACTAGTCATTGAAAAATCTATAGTTTTTGGATACCAAAGACCCATTCCAATAGTGCCCTTAATATAACGAATAATGCGTTTTACCGCAATAAGATGAGACTCTTTAGGACACGATTGAAATCTAGCACAAAGACACACACTAAACATGATATCCGGCCTACTTGCCGTCAAATATAAAAGACTTCCTATCATGCTTCTATATAATTTAATATCAACATTTTTACCTTGTTCGTCCTTATCAAGTTTGGTTGTAGTTTCCATTGGAGTGTTGCAAGCCTTTGATCCTTCAAGCCCAAACTTCTTTACTAGCTCCTTTGCGTACTTGGCTTGGTTAATGAAGGTTCCGTCTTGCAATTGCTTGATTTGGAGTCCAAGGAAGAAATTGAGCTCACCCATGGAAGACATTTCAAATTCTAGTTGCATTACCTTCTCAAAATCCTTGCATAAAAGCTCACTAGTAGATCTAAAAATTATATCATCAACATAAATTTGCACAATTAAAATATCATTATCAACATGCTTAGTAAAAAGAGTTGTGTCTACTTTGCCTTTAATAAAATCATTTGAAATGAGAAAACTAGAAAGCCTTTCATACCAAGCTCTTGGAGCTTGTTTCAATCCATACAAAGCTTTATCAAGTTTAAAAACAAAATCGGGATGAACATGATCAATAAAACCGGAGGTTGAGAAACATAAACTTCTTCATTAATAAAACCATTCAAAAATGCACTTTTCACATCCATTTGAAAAAGTTTAAAATTTTTAAAACATGCAAAAGCTAGTGTCATCCGTATGGCTTCAAGCCGTGCTACGGGTGCAAAGGTCTCCTCAAAGTCAATTCCCTCAACTTGAGTGTAACCTTGGGCCACTAACCTAGCTTTATTCCTAATGACATTTCCGGACTCATCCATCTTGTTTCTAAAGATCCACTTAGTACCAATTATTGATCTATCGTGGGGCTTAGGAATAAGGTGCCAAACTTGGTTGCGCTCAAATTGATTGAGTTCCTCTTGCATGGCAAGCAACCAATATGGGTCCGTCTCGGCTTCGAGAATGCCTTTGGTTCAAAATGAGAAATGAAAGCAAAGTTACCACATAGGTCATGGAGTATGGAGCGCGTTGTGACTTCTTTAGATGCATCACCCAAGATGAGCTCCTTAGGATGATTTGTAGCGTATCTCCAAGCTTTAGGAAGCGGTTGAGTGCTTTCCTCCTTATCCTCTTGAACTTCACCAATAGGATCTAGCTTTTCTTCTTGAGCGGGTGAGTCCTTCAAGGATAGTCTCTCCATGTCTTCACCTAATGGTTCAAACTCTACAACATTCTCAACAAACACATTAGATTCTTCAAATTTAACATGCATGGATTCTTCTATGGTAAGAGAAGATCTAATGAAAACTCTATATGCTTTGCTAGTAGAGGAATATCCAACAAAGATAGCCTCATAAGCCTTAGCATCAAATTTACCCAAATTATCCTTAGTATTTAAAACAAAACACTTGCATCCAAAAACTTTAAAATATGCAACATTAGGTTTTCTAGAATGATACATTTCAAAAGAAGTTTTTGAAGAATTTTTGCATAAATAAATACGATTCGATATATAGCATGCGGTGTTTACGGCCTCGGCCCATAAATATTGAGGGAGGTCATATTCACTTATCATTGTCCTAACCATCTCTTGAAGTGTTCTATTTTTCCTTTCTACAACTCCATTTTGTTGTGGAGTTCTAGGACAAGACGTTTCATGTTTAATTCCCTTTTCATCACAATAAGTCATGAAGAGTTGGTTAATAAACTCACCACCTCTATCACTCCTTATTCTCAAAATCGGAAAACCCTTTTCTTTTTCAACTCTTTTTCGAAAAATCTTAAAATGAGAAAAAGTTTGATCTTTATTTTGCAAAAAGAAAACCCAAGTAAAACGGGAGAAATCATCAACCAAAACAAATGCAAATCTACTTCCATTTAAACTCTTAGTTTTAGTTGGTCCAAAAAGATCCATATGAATTAATTCTAAAGGCCTAGTTGACATGATATCCTTGATTGGTTTAAAGGAAGACTTGGTTTGTTTCCCAAGTTGGCACGCACTACAAATGCGGTCTTTCTCAAATCCAAGCAAGGTATACCCTTCACTAATTCCTTTGAATTAATCTTAGAAATATGGTCAAAAGATGCATGTCCTAATCTTCTATGCCAAAGCCAAGAATTTTCATCAAAAGCACTTAAGCATTGAAAAGTCACCTAGAGGGGGGTGAATAGGTGACAATGCTAATCAAGGGGCAAATTAAAAATTAAAGCTACAACAATCACCAAGCAAGAGTCACAAGATGAATGCAAGCAAGTAAGTATGATGAGCAAGTAATAAGTGCAAGCAAAGTAGAGTAAGAATTGCAAGAATGTAAACCAATCGCAAACATAAGGATATGTTATCGAGGTTCGAGCACCCAGCTCTACTCCCCGCCTTCCCCAGAAGGATTCTAGCTACTTCCACTATCACAAAGATCTCAATTACAATGGAGTACCCAACTCCACAATCTCAGTACAAGTAATTTCCTTGGTAGTCAAAAGACCACAAACTCTCTCTTTCAAATATCTCTTCCCTTACAAAGGTCCTTAGAGAATATTGAGTAGGAATGAAGCTCTTTTGTGTGTAAGGAAAAGAAATTGAAATCAGAGAAAAACTTTTGAAAACCCTCAGAAATTGAGAGAATTTAGCTCAAAACCAAGAACTTTGAAAGCCTTAAACTTTTGAAATTTTTAGCAATAATTGTTGTTGTAACCAATCTCTCCCCAAACACCCCTATTTATAGGAGAGGGCTAGGGTTTAGGATAAAACATATTTACTGATGTTTAGGAGGTAATTAGATCAAAATATATCCTTAAACGAATTTTTAAACACAAAAGACAAAAATAAACAGCTCTTAAAAATCTGCCCGTTACTGTTCAAACGGCTACATCGGTCGACCGGGCCGGTCGACCGGTAGTACAAAATTCCGACCGTTACAGGCTATCGGTCGACCGACCCGGTCGACTGATACAAACTGTGACTTAAAAATAAACATCGGTCGACTGCCCCGGTCGACCGACAGACATGCACACGGATACGTGCATTCTGCCAGGACCTCGGTCGACTGGTCCGGTCGACCGGACCAGCCTGACATAGACTCGGTCGACTGTCGGTAGACTGCCGGTCGACCGGATCAGGTCAGAAAACGAAATAAAGACAGAATTTTGAGAAGAAAAATATTTTTAACAAAACTATTTAAACAGGAATTCAGTATGTAACATAAAAAGAAATTTGTAGAAGAAAGATTTTGTACTAAAATATTTTTGTATATTTTATAGGAAATAAACTAAGAAATAGTATATGCGCAAAAACGTGTGTGATTGAGCTTCAAACCTAATCTCTATTCTTTAACAAGCTATAAAACTAAAAATACAAAACCTAAGGACCTCTGAGCAATCTTCACGTCTTTGAGCCATCCAATGCCTTACTAGTGCCTTCTCTTCTATGATCCTTCCTTGATGAGCAAATTGCCTTCCTTGCTTTGTGGAACTTAGAAGTTCTTGCAATAGCTAAGCGAATGGTCTCTAAACATGGTACAAGACCTGAAACTCATCTTAGCAAAACTTGTTAGTACCAAATAGCACTAATTTGGTTTGTCATCATCAAAACACAAAACAATTGGAGAGTGTAACCTCTTGGGCCAACAGTATTATAATATTACAGGCGCCAGACATGACAAAATAATAGTTAGTTGACATAAAGTAAGCATTGAAGTGTTGATTTACCATTGTTATATGTATCCTTACATGCTTCTGCTTCATGATGTTTATGTTATTGCTTGTATTATTCTAACATGATGAATATTGATATTTACTATAATAGCTAACACACAGAAAAAAAAATTAGATACATATCCAAGTTAAAAAAAATTATAAAGAGCTTATCTAATTACATATATAATTCATTCGGACAATAACTTGCCCAATGGAAGACTATTGTTTGGCCGAATTGTATACAGCGTCAGATATTTGATGTGAGTAATGCAATTTTTGGGAGAATCTTGGTGTGTGGTAATCAGACAAAAATAAAGTTACCGCCACTATAAGCCCATATTGCATTACTCTCATCAACTATTCTGACGGCGGAATAAGAATCAAGATACATAGATTTGTGTGGTCCATGCATATGACAATCGGCCCAAATGAAGGTTGTCATTATTCTTCCAAATATTATACGGTCGATATAGATAACTTAAATTTTGGGATCAATCCTATAAAGGGGTAATCGACCCAAAGAAAGGTTGTTCTCTTATATAAGATTTAGACTTTAGGGTATGTATATTAGGCCAATACAATGTTGACATAAAAAGACACAACTTATTCTGAAAGTTTGGCTGGCAACTCTATTTGTCAGACTGGTTGCATTTATTTTAAATTCCTCTTATGGCTACTACAGTGAATTTATTAAATGCAATGTTTATTAAAGTTAAATTAATGAGAAATTGCATGTTTATATAGCTTATTTTTTCTTCTATTTATTAGTAAATGCATCTTCAATTTCTACAAGTCTCAATGACATTCTTGTGCTAAATGGTACAAATTTTAAGAAGTGATGTGACCACTTTAGCATCGTTCTTAAATTTGTGGACCTAAACTATGCCTTAAGTGAAGTTTACCTAGAGGGGGTTGAATAGGTGACTAGCTAATCTAATGATGAATTAATGCGGAATTAAAAGCTATTTAAGCAAACTAAAAACTATTAAGCAAAATACACCATGTATAATACGAGAGTGTAGCTGAATTCCTGATGAATGCTCTGGGCTATCTCCTCAAGATTCCTCTAGATAAGAGTTGAGGTGCCGCTATGGCTCTCTTGGTTGAATACAAGTGTGAACAAACAATCCCAAGCATATATCAATTTAAGCACAAATATATCAAGCAAGTAATGAATATGAACAATAAGAGCATGCAACATATAACACAAGTGAGAGGTAGAAAGAGAGAGCAATCGCAAACACGGGAGAATTGTTTTGATGTTCGAGAACCCTTGCTCTACGTCCCCGCCTTCAACACTATAAAGGATTTCCATTATAAACGATCCCACCGGATCACTCGGTGCCGCAACACCTACAACGAGTTAACACTAGAACTCTTTGGACTCACTAGTCCCTCTCTTGTTCCTGCAAGAATAACACACGCAAGCACACTAGCTTGCCGAGACCGCACCTCTACACCAAGCTCGCACAAGAACTCAAAACAATACGAACCCAAAAGTTCGCCTCCTCAAATACAAGATGAATACTTTGGTGATCTCAACACTTTGTGAAAAACACCTAGAGGGGGGTGAATAGGTGTAAGTGCTAATCTAAGAAACTAAATGCAAACTAAGTGCGCTAAATGCGGAAGCTAATGCAAATTATGCACAAACTAATACAATACAACAAGTGTAGCCGAATTCCCCTTTCGAGGCTCTGGACTAACTCCCCTAGATTCCCCTTGAAATGGGTTGAGGTGCTATGTGAAGCTCTTGTTGGATGAGTATAAGTTAGTCACACACACACAAGCAATCCAAGCAATATGAAATACACACAATCAAGCCAAGCATATGGTAGATATGACAATAAAAAAAATGCAAGGCACAACACAAGCAATATATGATATGAATGAATCAATGCTCAACACAAGCAAGTATGATATGATGATGAGTATGATGCTTTGCACAATTATAAGAGAGAGAGTTAGAGAGACAATGGATCAAAACGCAAACACCAAGATTTGTTTCGAGGTTCGAGCACCTTGCTCTACATCCCCGCCTACACCACCGTGTAGGATTTCCACTATCTCAACTCCCACCGAGGGAACCTCAACCAAAGAGGATTTCTTACAACTCTAGGAGTACCAAACTCCTCTCTCAAACAACCACCTCACAACCGAGGGGTAAGGCCCGTAGCCAATACAACAACCAATCCACACATCTCTACCGAAGAGGCTCACAACCAAACACTATCACCTCTACCTAAGAGGGATCCACAACACAATCACCCGATCACCTCTACCGAAGAGGGATTCACAAGTATAAGGGTGTTTACAACAATGAGGTTTACAACAAACAACCTCAAACACTTCTCTTTCTTTTCTCTTATCTTTTTCCACAAAAACAAGATCCTGATAGTTTAGGATAGAAGATAGCTCAAGTGTGGAAACAAGGTGTTTTTAGAAACAAGCAACAAAGAAAAACTTCTTGGGAAATCACTTGTAGAAGATAGAAAAAGCAAATCAATACAATCTCCCAAAACCCTAGCTTTCTTTGATTTTCTAAAAACCCAAAACAAATAGAGATGAGAAGTTTAAAGCCCAAAACTCTTTTTAAAACTCTTTTAAACACTTCAGAAAACTGAAAATTTTTCTTTTAGAAAACTTGGCTAAAATCCCCAAAGAGATGGGGTTTATATAGCCCCTATACAAAACTAGCCGTTAGGCTGATGTGGCAGCCTGACAGACTGCCGGTCGACCGGTCCGGTCGACCGCCAACGGTCAGAATTATGACCGTTGGGCAACTGCGGTCGACCGGCCCGGTCGACCGATAAAACCCGAGAGCAGAGCTCTCAACTCGGTCGACCGTCCCGGTCGACCGTGTCTGTGCCTAACAGACGTGCACGTCTGTGCACGTCGGTCGACCGCAACGGTCGACCGGCCCTTGGTGCGGTCGACCGTCACGGTCGACCGACCAGCCTGTCAGCACAAAACAAGGTCAGAAAATTTGGAAAAATATTTTCTAAAAAATCTTTTATCTCTTTTAAAAATACCATAAAAATTGTTTTATCATTTTATATTGAAACTCAAACAAGTGATAAAAATTTCAAGACAATATATCAACATATCAATTCATTTTTGAGTCTTGCAAATTTTATCAAAACAAAACCTTGTATTTTGTCAAACTTGATTTTTCCAAAACATGAATAGGATAGTCAAATAAGTTTGTCTAGCAAGTTTAAAGCATGTATGTATATCTAGAACATATCTAATATACATAGGTATAAAGTAAACTTGTTTTGATCTATTATTCATGAAAACTAAAACCAAATCATGAAACGTGTGTGTTTTGTGTTCACTTGAGCATATCAACTAAACTAAGCTTTACAAATATGGATCTAAAACACAAACTCTAAACTAGATACCTAAGTCTCCTTGATGATCTTCATCTTCAAGTAGACTCGGTCCAAACTCCGTGATTCTCCAAGTGCAAAGTATGATCTTTAAGCTTTGCACCGGAATCATCATGAATAGCTTCTAATCATCTTGTTGAAGCTAATCACCAACTAATATCCTGTTAATGATCTGAAACTTAGAAACACAAGAATATTAGCAAACATAACTACATGAGTGTTGATCATCATCAAAACTAGAGTGGAAAGCCATTGGGCCAACAATCTCCCCCTTTTTGATGATGACAAAACTCATGGAGTTATATATGCATGGATTAAAGTTAAGCTTCAAAGAAGCTCCCCCTTAACTCATGCATAAACAAATAAACATAAATATGCAAGAATGATAATGCATAAACAATAAAAACTCTAGATACCACATGGAATATCCAAAACAAAGCAAGCTCTAGATACCAATTACAACAATTACAAAGCAAGCTTTGGATACCAATTAAACTTAATAAACAATTAAACTTAATATTCTTGATATTAAAACATAATATATGCATATAAAACATAAGCATGCATATAAAACTCAAATACTTCTCCCCCTTTTTGTCAATCATCAACAAAGGGGTAAACAATCAAAACCATAGATAAAATGAGGGGTAAAAATCTTTCTCCCCCTTTTTGTCAACCAAAACAATGCAAACAATGTTCTCCCCCTTTTTGTCTAAAACAAAAAACAAAGTCAATAAGGGTGTGACTACAAACATGATATCAATTAAAAAATATGTCAATGAAGCATCTTGATACCATAAACAAGGATCAATATATGTTATATGCTATATACATTCATGAAGAGGAAGACGCTAAGTTAGCTTCCCTACACATATGCATTACATGAAGAAAGGATGACAAGCCCCAATTCACATTACACATATTATGTAATGCATAAGAGGAGATGTGAAGCTCCCCCTACACACGTATATCATATAAAGAAGAGTTGTCAAGCTCCTCAATTTATAATATACTCAACATGAATCTATATGTAAGAGAGATGTTAAGCTCTCCTTGCATATAGGAAATACAAATCAAAACTTTGAATATTTTCTTTAAACAACATTTTGAGATACCAATTATAATTAAACATAAATCTTGAATTCCTAAAACATGAATCTTGATACTAAATGTATTCAAAATTTGTTATGTTTAACCAATTGAAAAGATTTTACATAGAGACATTGATACCAATAGTGAGAATTGTTCATTTTAAAACATATAAACAAATTTGATGTTGATATCATATGTTTAAAATAACAACTTTTAATCATAAAGAGTGGGAGTACAAATACCAATTGAAATACAAAAACAAATTTTCTCCCCCTTTATGAAATACAAACTAAAGTCATGCATAGTCTTGATAACAATTTAAAAGTAATCAATTTAAACAAAATTGAAACTCAAGCACTAGCATAAACACAAACATATATATGTATGAAAAATAGATACCAATAGAAATTGATATACTTGGAATTTAAAGCATACATACATACAAAATATATATGAGTATACAAGAAGATCAAAATGATACCAATTGAAAGAGTTCAATGATACCAATTGACATAACAATAAGTTCAAGTGTATACATCATATTATCTACCACCCAATTAATTCAAGTTTAAAGATTTTCAATTTAGGGCATACATGAACATGATCTCCCATCCTACCGCCCTTCGATGGTAGGGGTTTTCAAAGATAGATTTGAAAATGTAGTTTTGTTTGAAAATCACTACCAAAATGAAGAACACCGCAACTAGTTAAATGGAAATTTGTTAACTAGCACGAAATCCTTCAAGCAAGGAATAAAACAAAATGAAATTCACATGATAATCATTACTCTAACCAATAAAGCATAACTCATGAGAAACAAAATATGAGCAATTGACATGAGTGTACAAATAATATGTGAAGATCATAATCATGAAAAATATTTCATTAAGCTCAATTATTCCTTAAAACATAATTCCATCAAAAACATGAAAAATCATATAAAACTACTTATTTAATCTTCAAGGCATATGTATGTCTAATACACGCTAAAATACATACATATCCAAAACTCAACGAGTCCACTAAATGTATATTCATGAAGGCACGTGGCTCAAAAAGATGTATATGTATAAGATTAGTTTGAACTAGATAGACATATACATGAAGTTAAACATAAATACATGAAATATGAAAAACTAAATTTTCATCTACAAACCAATTTCATTTCAAGGTATATGTATGAATTGTCAATACACTAAGTATACATACATATCCCTAAACACAATTGAGTCCATAAATAGATTTACATGGAAGGCAAATGACTCAAGAGGTATACATGTATATCTTAATGTTTTGGCAAAATAAACATATACATGAAATCAAAACTCATATAAATCCAAAAATATGAATACAAGTCTAAAATGTATGGATCATCAAAACTAGACTATACTAACACATCTAATGGGTTCAAATAAGCAATCAAGCCCAAACATATATAGATTTATTTGTGGCCCACTATATGTACAAGTATAATTCCTAGTCTTAATGAAAACTAACATCTAAACAAGTAATCTTAACAAGAAGCATCAAAACAAATATGAAAATCATCATGATAAACCTAAAACATGACTACTATGTAAATTCACATGTATTAGATTCATGATGTACATTATAGCTCAAACAAAAGTGAGAACACTAATTATGGGTTCATATAAGCATGTGTGTCTCAAATACTATATATGTATGTCAAGGATCTAATAAACATGGAATGAACATACTAATCCATAGACAATAAAAACATGCTATAAACAATGAATATTAAAAGCATGTAAACAATAAATGGGAGTAAAAGATTGTTACCAAAACCGAAGAAGCAACTCTCCTTGTCTCCAAAACATGGTGGTCCTCTCCACCAACCTTCCCTTGAAAGTGATGCATCCATTTGATTTCCTTTAAGTCCGGAACGCATCCACTCCAAGGTGTCATCACTCTCACGTCATGTGAGAGCCCACACCTACATCAAAAATAATAGGAGGGGTGGTCTTGGTACCCATACTCTTTTGAGTCCATGGGGGTTAGTCTCTTCTCTAACCCAAACAAATTTCTTGGCTAAATTTTCAACATGTAAACGATCATAGCAAAATTTAGCAAGATGGCCTTTTCGACCACAATGTGTACATGTGTACACATGAGCATACATGGTGTGATGGTGTCCGTGAGGAGCATGTGTATGTCGTGGAGGGTGTGCATGCATAGAAGATGGAACTTGTTTCTTTCGAACCAAGGTTTCCAACCGTGAGTGGTTCATGGCACATTGGCTCATAGTGGAGCCCAAACAATCTACTCTCTTCTTTAACATGCAAATATCATCATTAATCTTAGAAGAAGAGGTACATGCATTAGGTAGACTAGATGAAGAGGCTACACTAGAATGGCAAACATGTGCATCCATTTTATTTTGCAAAACCATATTCTTATCTAAACAAGCATTCAACTCATTTGAAATAGAAATAATTTTATTTTTCAAAGCAACATTTTCTTTTAAGACAAAATCAACTTTTGAAGACAAGTTTTCATTTTTCTTCAAAAAAGTTTCACAATCATTTTTAGATTTTAAAAATTCATTTTCTTTAAGTGCAAGATCAAGTTGAGATTTTAATGAATCCCTCTCATTAGCAATCTCCTCTTTCTCTTGCAAAACAATGTTAAGTCTAGCATGCAAACTCTTATTTTCATTTTCAAGTCCTAGACTTTTCTTGTTCAAAATTTTATATTTTTCAATCAATTTTTCACAAACAATTGATAGTTCTTCATTCAAAGCATGGGGATCAACATAATCATTTGAAGAACTAGCACAATCATTATTATCATCTATGTGGGGTTCCGAATGTACCTCAAGGGAGTCATTCCCTTGGACCATGAAGCATTGTGAATCGGATTCTCCACTAGATTCCTCTTCTTGGATTGGCAATTGAAGCTTGGAGGTGGTGGTTGTTGTCAACTTGTTCCACACTGCAAAAGCGGAATCAAGATTAGAAACACACATAAGATAATCTTTAGGTAATGTGCTTCTAATAGCCTCTAGGGCTTGTGCATTGGCCCCTATATGATTGCAATCACCAAGATAACATCTCTTGGTGGCCGCAAGGAAAACATGCAAACCTAGGGTCTTTAGGTACATGGACATCCTATACTTCCAAACATCAATGTTGGAAGGGTCAAAACTAGGTGGGGTCATGAAGTCCATGGTATAAACTAAATATGTGCAAACAATCAAATGCAAATGTAGATTAGCAAGCAAATGGATCACTCCTAGGATGTTAAGCCTAAGTATCAGGAGCACTAGCTCTGATACCAATTGAAAAACACCTAGAGGGGGGTGAATAGGTGTAAGTGCTAATCTAAGGAACTAAATGCAAACTAAGTGCGCTAAATGCGGAAGCTAATGCAAATTATGCACAAACTAATACAATACAACAAGTGTAGCCGAATTCCCCTTTCGAGGCTCTGGACTAACTCCCCTAGATTCCCCTTGAAATGGGTTGAGGTGCTATGTGAAGCTCTTGTTGGATGAGTATAAGTTAGGCACACACACACAAGCAATCCAAGCAATATGAAATACACACAATCAAGCCAAGCATATGGTAGATATGACAATAAAAAAATGCAAGGCACAACACAAGCAATATATGATATGAATAAATCAATGCTCAACACAAGCAAGTATGATATGATGATGAGTATGATGCTTTGCACAATTATAAGAGAGAGAGTTAGAGAGACAATGGATCAAAACGCAAACACCAAGATTTGTTTCGAGGTTCGAGCACCTTGCTCTACATCCCCGCCTACACCACCGTGTAGGATTTCCACTATCTCAACTCCCACCGAGGGAACCTCAACCAAAGAGGATTTCTTACAACTCTAGGAGTACCAAACTCCTCTCTCAAACAACCACCTCACAACCGAGGGGTAAGGCCCGTAGCCAATACAACAACCAATCCACACACCTCTACCGAAGAGGCTCACAACCAAACACTATCACCTCTACCTAAGAGGGATCCACAACACAATCACCCGATCACCTCTACCGAAGAGGGATTCACAAGTATAAGGGTGTTTACAACAATGAGGTTTACAACAAACAACCTCAAACACTTCTCTTTCTTTTTCTCTTATCTTTTTCCACAAAAACAAGATCCTAATAGTTTAGGATAGAAGATAGCTCAAGTGTGAAAACAAGGTGTTTTTGGAAACAAGCAACAAAGAAAAACTTCTTGGGAAATCACTTGTAGAAGATAGAAAAAGCAAATCAATACAATCTCCCAAAACCCTATCTTTCTTTGATTTTCCAAAAACCCAAAACAAATAGAGATGAGAAGTTTAAAGCCCAAAAACTCTTTTTAAAACTCTTTTAAAACACTTCAGAAAACTGAAAATTTTTCTCTTGGAAAACTTGGCTAAAATCCCCAAAGAGATGGGGTTTATATAGCCCCTATACAAAACTAGCCGTTAGGCTGATGTGGCAGCCTGACAGACTGCCGGTCGACCGGTCCGGTCGACCGCCAACGGTCAGAATTATGACCGATGGGCAACTGCGGTCGACCGGCCCGGTCGACCGATAAAACCCGAGAGCAGAGCTCTCAACTCGGTCGACCGTCCCGGTCGACCGTGTCTGTGCCTAACAGACGTGCACGTCTGTGCACGTCGGTCGACCGCAACGGTCGACCGGCCCTTGGTGCGGTCGACCGTCACGGTCGACCGACCAGCCTGTCAGCACAAAACAAGGTCAGAAAATTTGGAAAAATATTTTCTAAAAAATCTTTTATCTCTTTTAAAAATACCATAAAAATTGTTTTATCATTTTATATTGAAACTCAAACAAGTGATAAAAATTTCAAGACAATATATCAACATATCAATTCATTTTTGAGTCTTGCAAATTTTATCAAAAACAAAACCTTGTATTTTGTCAAACTTGATTTTTCCAAAACATGAATAGGATAGTCAAAATAAGTTTGTCTAGCAAGTTTAAAGCATGTATGTATATCTAGAACATATCTAATATACATAGGTATAAAGTAAACTTGTTTTGATCTATTATTCATGAAAACCAAAAACCAAATCATGAAACGTGTGTGTTTTGTGTTCACTTGAGCATATCAACTAAACTAAGCTTTACAAATATGGATCTAAAACACAAACTCTAAACTAGATACCTAAGTCTCCTTGATGATCTTCATCTTCAAGTAGACTCGGTCCAAACACCGTGATTCTCCAAGTGCAAAGGTATGATCTTTAAGCTTTGGCACCGGAATCATCATGAATAGCTTCTAATCATCTTGTTGAAGCTAATCACCAACTAATATCCTGTTAATGATCTGAAACTTAGAAACACAAGAATATTAGCAAACATAACTACATGAGTGTTGATCATCATCAAAACTAGAGTGGAAAGCCATTGGGCCAACACTTTGATCACCTAAAAACACTCTCACAATAACTCTCCTATAGGATAGATATGGCAATAGAAAGCTCAAGTATGTGTGAGAAAAACTAAGATAGAGATGTGATGAAAAACTCAAGAAATCTCTTTTGAAAACCACTCTTGAAAACTCTCCTTTTGATATGGATGTTTTAGCTCTAAAACAAGTGGAGAAAACCTCTGAAATAGATGGGAAAAACTAGCTTGAAAGCTAACTTAAAATCTTATTAAAAATAGTCCAAGGGAACCCCAATTTATAGGCTCCCAAAATCTAGCCGTTGCAGGCCAAATCAGCAGCTGACGCTGTTGTCGGTCGACCAGCCGGTCGACCGGCCAACGGTCAAATTATGACCGTTGCAGCCTACCGGTCGACCGCCCGGTCGACCGATCTATGGCTTTGACCGCTCGGTCGACCGAGGCTTGATCCAGAGAGTAAAGCTCTCTGGCCGGTCGACCGGTCAGATCCGGATAGCAAGGCTCTCTGGACGGTCGACCGCCCAGTCGACCGGCCCTCAAGACATTTGGTCGTGCACGTTTGTGCACATCGGTCCACTGACTTTTGTCTCGGTCGACCGTCCGGTTAACTGGCAGAAGGCCAGGTCAGACATTTTCAAGGATTAAAACTTGATCTTTTTACCTTCAATAAAATCCCATAAAATCACTAAAAATCTACAAAAATGAGTTCTTTGAAATACTTTAAAGTATAAATATGTGTGATGAAAAATCAACACATATTACAAACTTTTGAACTATTTTTGTAATATAGAAATTTGGTTTTAAAACAAAAACGTATTTTTCAAAAACAATCTCCAAATTGAAAAACGCTTTTTTCAAAACTTCCCAAGTACAAAAATAAGATATTTTAAACACTTTTGAAGCTTAGTATGTATGGATATGATCCACTACACATATATGATTAAAAAAATATGTTTTTAACAATAAGCCCTAAAATAGTTTTGATAAAACACATGTATACTTTGAAGTTTGAAAACCAAAACAGTATTTTCTAAAACACATATAAATTTTGTGTGTGTATAAATGAACTTGAGCAATCTGCCAACTAATCTATCCTTTACATTTTATCTAAAAATAAATCTTAACACTTACAAAACTCGACAAAGTCTTCTTGAAAATCTTCTTCTCCTTCTTCACTTGGTCCAAACCTTAATCCAATGAGCTAGACTTCTTTTGAGTACTTGATGCAATCTTGATGCGCGAGCTCTTGAATCAACATGTGCTAGCTTCAAAACTTGACTTCAAATTCTTTATTGAAACTAAACACCTACTAAGATCTTGATCAAATATCTGAGACTAATTAAATACAAGATCATTAGTACTATAACTATATGAGTTAATCATCATCAAAACTAGAGAGATGGGCTTTTGGGCCAACAATCTCCCCCTTTTTTATGATGACAAAACTCATGGAGTTATATATGCATGGATTAAAGTTAAGTTTCATAGAAGCTCCCCCTTAACTCATGCATACCAATAAATATAAATATATTCAATGAAGTGCATAAAACTAAACAAACATATATGTATAAAAAAGGAGATAAACATGCATAAACTCATCAAATTCTTCTCCCCTTTTTGTATAAACAAAACATATATACATAAACAAGAAAATAATCATGCATATATAAACTCTCAAAATTCCTCTCCCCTTTTTTGTCAAATCATCAACAAAGGGGTGAAAACAAATCAAACAATAAAGATATATATGCGATATACATTCATGAAGAAAAGAGACGTGAAGTTGGCTCCCCTGCATACATGCATTACATGAAGAAGGGATGACAAGACCCTAACTCACATAAAGCATAATATATAATGTATAAGCGAAGATGTTAAGCTTCCCCTACACACGTGTACCACATAAAGAAGAGATGTCAAGCTCCTCAATATAAGATACACTCAACATGAATCTATATATAGAAGATATGTTAAGCTCCCCTTACATATAGGCAATATATGTCAAGAAAATTTGAAATTACTTTAAAACAAATTTTGAAATCTCTTAAGTCAAAAAAAAACAAATTTTGAGATACCACTTGTAAATAAACAAAATTTTAAGATACCACTTGTAAATAAACAAAATTTTAAATACCACTTGTAGATAAACACAGTTTTAAGATATCACTTGTAGGCTATTGATACCACTATAAATATCTTATAAATTATTGATACCAAATAAAATGTCAATTGAAATACCAATTGAAAACAATGCATAAGCTTATAAAGATACCAATTTACTTTTAACAAATAGTCAAACTTAGCATAAACATAATTTGTGCTTTAAACATGAAAAGATATTGTAAATCAAGCACAATCAAAACATATATATGTATGAAAAAGAAAATACCAATTAAAATTGATATTATTTGAAATTTGAAGCATACAAATATAGAAATAAATATGAGTATATAAAGATAAAATATTATGAAGATCATGTTTATTACTCATACCTATCCACCCTTTACATGCTTAAAAGATTTTCAATTTAGAGCATATAAGGCATGGTCGTCTATCCAACCGCCCTTAAAAGGTATAAGTTTTCAAACATAGATTTGAAAATAATTGTAAATTGAAAATACTACTAAATGAAGAATAAATAACTAGTTAAAATAATTTTTAAAAAACTAGTTAAAGATCCTTCAAACATGAAATCAAATCATATGTATCTCATGAAACATTGCTAAGTACACAAAAATTGACACTTGAAATCTATAAAGCTCAAAAATGTGCTCATGAAATAAGTCATGAGTAAACAAAAAAATGTAAGTGTACAAAAATCATGTGAATAGCATTTTCATGAAAATAATCAATAAAGCTCAAAACATCAAATCATCATAAAATTCATTTTTCATTAAAACTAAACAAACTTCAAGGTATATGACTAACAATATCCATACATATCCCAAACATAAGTGATTCCATAATAGAATTTGCATGAAGGCAAGTGACTCAAGGGTATACATGTATATTTATTAGATTTAAACAAAAGTAACAATACATAAAGCTAAACATTTACACCAAAAATTGAGAAAATAAGTATAAATGAAAGAATCATCAAAATTAGATTATACATGTACATGTAATGAGTACAATTTGAGCAATGAAGTACAAACATATAAGAATCAAATGTTGCTCACTACTTGTATAATTATAAACATAAGTTTTGATGAAAGATGCATCTAAATAAGTATTCATCACATGAAGCACAAAAATAAAACATGCTAAAAATATTTATACAAAAGCATGTAAATAAAATAGGAGTTTAGAGATAGTTACCGAACAAATGCAATATCTCTAAGTCTCCAAACCATGGTGGTTCTCCCACCAAACTTCCTTGATAGCGGTGCATCAATTTTGGTATGTCCATCTAGCCTATGCATCCACCACCAAGGTACCAATTCTCTCACGTCATGTGAGAGCCCACACCTACATCAAACACAAGTGGTGGAGATTTTGGTACCCATTTTCTTTTGGGTCCACGGGGTTAGCATCATAAGGAACCTAAATATTTTTATTTGTAAAATTTATAGAATTTACTCTATCATAGCAAAATCTTACAAGATGGTCTTTGCGGCCATAATGTATACATTTGTACACTCTAGCATGCATATGAGAATAAGTGTGATCATGATGTGCAAAGTGTGCATATGTATGCCGTGGGTTATGTGCATGAACATGTGGAGCTTGTTTCTTTTGAAATAAGGTTTCCAATTTAGAATGGTTGAATGCACAATTGCTCAAAACTCGAACAATTTATTCTATTTTTCAAAACTTGAAACTCATTTTTATTGATAGTAGCATGAAGAGTATAACAAGAATGAGAATCAACAGCCTTTTTCTTTTGAAACAATTTTTCTTTTCAAAGAGTTGTTTTCTTCTAAAATAATTTCTTTTTCTTTTTTCACCAAATTAATTTTATTTTTCAAAGAATTATTTCCTTCACAAAGATTATTTAATTTTGAAGATAAGGGAATATTCTCCTTTTCAAAAATTCATTTTCATTTAAATATTTTTCAAATTTATTTTGGAAAGAATCCGTTTCTTTTGAAATGGACTCATATTTATTTTTCAATATTTTATTATCCTTTTTAAGCAAATCATATTTTTTTAAGAAGTTATTGACAAAATAAAGTAAGCTCATCATATGGCATGTCAACATCTTCATCAAGCTCGGATTCGGAATTTACTTCAAGGGGGTTATCCCTTAGACCATGTAGCATATGTTGGAAGCTTCACTTTCATCATCGGAGTCACTCCCCGCATAGTATTGCTTTTGTTCACCAAGAGAGATAAGAGTGTTTCATACTACAAAAGTCGAATCAAAATTAACAACACTAAATAAATATTCATCATTTAGGGTAGATCTTAATGCATGAAGGGCTTTTGCATTAGCCTCAAGGTTTTTGCCATTTAAACAATATGAATCTTTAATAGTGGCAAAATAAACATGAATAATTAGGGCTTTGAGGTACATTGACGTTTTAACCTTCCAAATTTGGATGTTAAGAATATCAAACATGGGAGGTGTCATGAAATCCATGTGTATGTTCAAATACTGTGATTAGCTAAAAAAGGATCTTTAACTCAAGGTTGTTAGCCCAAATCAAGAGCACCAAGGTCTAATACCAATTGAAGTTCACCTAGAGGGGAGGTGAATAGGTAACTAGCTAATCTAATGATGAATTAATATGGAATTAAAAATTATTTAAGCAAACTAAAAACTATTAAGCTAAACATAGCACGCATAACACAAGAGTGTAGCCGAATTCTCAGTGATGGGCTCTGAATTATCTCCTCAAGATTCCTCTAGATAAGAGTTGAGGTACCCCTATGGCTCTCTTTGTTGAATACAAGTGTGAACAAATAATCCCAAGCATATATCAATTTAAGCACAGGTATATCAAGCAAGTAATGAATATGAATAATAAGAGCATGCAAGATATAAATACAAGTAAGAGATAGAGAGAGCAATCACAAACACGGGAGAATTGTTTCGAGGTTTAAGCACCCTTACTCTACGTCCCCGCCTTTAACACTATGAAGGATTTTCACTATAAACGATCCCACCGGATCACTCGGTGCCGCAACACCTACAACGAGTTCACACTAGAACTCATTGAACTCACTAGTCCCTCTCTTGTTCCCGCAAGAACAACACACGCAAGCACACTAGCTTGCTAGGCCGCACCTCTACACCGAGCTCCCACAAGAACTTGAAATAACACGAACCTGTAAGTTCGCCTCCTCAAATACAAGATGAACACTTTGGTGATCTCAACACTTTGATCACCTAAAAATACTCTTACAACAACTCTCCTATACGATAATATGATAATAGAAAGCTCAAGTATGTGTGAGAAAAACTAGGATAGAGATGTGAAAAACTCAAGAAATTTCTTTTGAAAACCACTATTGAAAACTTTCCTTTTGATATGGAAGTTTTAGCTCTAAAACAAATGGAGAAAACCTCTGAAATAGATGGGAAAAACTAGCTTAAAAATCAACCTAAAATCTTGTTAAAAATAGTCCAAAAAAACCCCAATTTATAGGCTCCCAAAATCTAGCCGTTTCAGGCCAAATCAGCAGCTGACGCTACTGTCGGTCGACCGGCCAACGGTCAAATTTATGACCGATGTAGCCTGCCGGTCGACCGCCCGGTCGACCGATCTATGGCTTTTACCTATCGGTCGACCGATCTATGGCTTTTACCTATCGGTCGACCGCCCGGTCGACCAGGGCCAGATCCAGAGAGCAGAGCTCTCTGGCCGGTCAACCGCCCGGTCGACCGATCTATGGTGTTTACCTATCGGTCGACCGCCCGGTCAACCAGGGCCAGATCCAGAGAGCAGAGCTCTCTGGCCGGTCGACCGCCCGGTCACCGGGGCCAGATCCAGAGAGCAGAGCTCTTTGGACGGTCGACCGGCCCTCAAGCCATTTGGCCGTGCACGTTTGTGCACATCGGTCGACCGGACCGGTCGACCGACTTCTCTCTCGGTCGACCGTCTGGTCGACCAGCAGAAGGCCAGGTTAAACATGTTCAGGGATTAAAACTTGGTCTTTTTACCTTCAATAAAATCCCATAAAATCACTAAAAATCTACAAAAATGAGTTCTTTGAAATACTTTGAAGTACAAATTTGTGTGATAAAAAATCAACACATATTACAAACTTTTGAACCATTTTTATAATATAAAAATTTTAGCTTTAAACAAAAATCATATTTTTCAAAAACAATCTCCAATTTGAAAAACTCTTTTTCCAAAAACTTTCCAAATACAAAAACAAGATATTTTAAACATTTTTGAAGCTTAGTGTGTATGAATATGATCCACTACACATTTATGATGAAATATATATGTTTTTGACATTAAGCTCTAAAATAGTTTTGATAAGACACATGTATACTTTGAAGCTTAAAAATCAAAACGGTATTTTCTAAAACACATATAAATTTTGTGTGTGTAAATGAATTTGAGCAATCCACCAACTAATCTATCCTTTACATGTTATCTAAAAACAAATCTTAACACTTACAAAACCCGACACAAGTCTTCTTGAAAATCTTCTTCTCCTTCTTGACTTGGTCCAAACCTTGATACAATGAGTTAGACTCTCTTTGAGTACTTGATGCAATCTTGATGCGTGAGCTCTTGAATCAACATGTGCTAGCTTCAAGACTTGACTTCAAATACTTTGTTGAAGCTAAACATCTATTAAGATCTTGATCAAATATCTGAGACTAATTAAACACAAGATCATTAGTACTATAACTACATGAGTTAATCATCATCAAAACTAGAGCGATGGGCCTTTGGGCCAACATTAAGGACAGATGAAACCCCTGTCATTACTGACTAAAGTTCAGTAGAGGAAAAAAATCAATAATGGAAAGGGGGAGAGGCCTAACAGGATGTGTCTAATGGTCATGAAGCACACTATTCTTATGACTATTGTGCTATGCCTGATAAAGTTAGTGCTGAGAGTTTTCTAGGTGAAGTAGCTGATCGGTTTACTAAATCGGATAAAGTTGAAGTCAGCACGTATCTTAATAAACTAGTTAATATGCGCTACAATGGTAAAGAAAATATAAGGGCGTACGTTATGAAAATGTCCAACCTTGTTTCTAAACTGAAGGCACTGAAATTGAAACTCTCTGAAGAGATTCTGGTACACTTTATTCTGATTTCTCTTTTCCCACAGTACAACCCTTTCAAGATTAATTATAATACTCAAAATGAAAAGTTGACTCTCACTGAGCTTAATAGTCACTGCGTTCAGGAAGAGAGAAAAAGGAAAGACTGAAAGTACTCACTTAGTATCTCAGGACAACACCACTAATAAGAAAAGGAAAAGAAAAGGAACTGAAGGGAGAAACACAAACACCACTATAGTTACTGATCCAACAGTGACAAAAGTGCAAGAAAAAAGTCTAAGGTCATTATGTGCTTCTTCTGCAAGAAAGTAGATCACCTCAAATAAGATTGCATAAAGTATCAAAAGTGGCTAATCAAGAAGGGTATGTCTCATGCTTATATTTGTTCTGAAATAAATTTAGCTTTAGTTTCGCCACATACTTGGTGGATAGATACTAGTGCGACTATTCATATATGCAATCATTGTGTGACTTCCAAACTAAAAGGAGGCCCAATCTAGTTGAGTGATACATATACATGAGGGATGGATATAAAGATGCGGTTGAAGCTCCTGGAGTATGTAGGCTTAGATTAGATTCTGATTTTATTTTAGATTTGAATGAGACTTTATATGCACTTTCTTTTAGGCAAAATCTCATTTCTATTTCATTGTTAGACAAATATGATTTTATTGTCACTCTTGATAATGAAATATTTAGTCTATTTTCTAAAGTTAAAGTTGTTGGTACTGAAATCTTGATTGATGGTTTATATAAATTGAATCTTCATACTTCATTTTCTAAATCTTTGTATGTGAATAATTTAGGTACTAAGCGAACATTAATTAAAGAAAACTCCTACAGTCTATGGTAAAGACATTTAGGACACATCGAGAAAAAGAGAATCCAAAAGCTTGTACCTATTGGAGCTATAGGTTTTTTAGATTACTCTGACCTTGGAATATGTACGGATTGTATAAAGGGAAAACAAACAAGCATTAAGAAGTTTAGTGATAGACGGGATTCAGACATCTTAGACTTGGTGTATATAGACATCTGCTGTCCATTCTCTATAGCTTCTTAGAATGATCACGTGTATTTCATCACTTTCACGGACAATCTCTTGTTATGTGTACCTATACTTGATACATAAGAAATCTCAATCATTGGACATGTTTAAAATAAAGTTAAAGTTGAAAATTAGCTGAATAAAAAGATTAAAGCCGTTAAATCTGACCGTAGTGTTGAGTACTATGATAGATATGACGGATCAGTAGATATCCAAGACCTTTTGCTAGTTTTCTAGAACAATGCGGTATTGTTCCTCAAAACACCATGCTAAGGTCACCTCATCAAAATGGTATTGCTGAGAGATGAAACCACACATTAAAGGACATGGTTAGGAGTATGATAGCTCACATTATCCTATAAGAGTCATTATGGAGGGAAACCTTAAAAGATGGTTGTCTACCTCCTTAATAGAGTACCTAGTAAAACAATAGATATACCCCGTTTGGCTTATGAACTGGGAAATCTCCGAACATCAGGCATCTCTATGTTTTGGGTTGTCCAGATGAAGCTCGACTATATATGCCACATGAGAAGAAGCTAGACTCTGGGACAATTAGTTGCTTCTTTGTTGGGCATTCTAAAAGATTTAGAGGCCTTAGGTTTTACTGTCCCTCCACTAAGAATTTAATAGAAACGGATAATGCTAAATTTATTAATGATATTCAGAACAGTAGGAGTCAATTACATAAAAATTTTACATTTGAGGAAGAACAAATTGTTATATTCATAATAACTGTTCCAAATGATGAAGTAATTATTCCATTTCAGCATGAAAATACAATTGTGCCCATACATGATACAAATACAGTTCATCCTAAAGTAGATCATGCTGATGAGATAGAGCGTGAAAAATTCTCAACCACAAGTGCCTAGGAGATCAACTAGGAAGAGGAGATCAGCCATTGCAAATGACTATGTCGTTTATCTCCAAGGGTTTAAGTTTGATACAAATCGAGAGGATGACCCCACATTCTTGAATGAGGCCAAACTCAACGTTCACTCCTTTAAGTGGTTAATGCCATGAAGAATGAGTTAAAATCCATGAAGGACAATGATTTTTGAGATCTAGTAGAGTTGCCTAAAGGAATGAAACTGATTGGTCGTACATGATGTTCAAAATCAAGCGTGATTCAAAAGACAATGTCGAAAGATATAAGACCCGTCTTGTCGCAAAGGGATTCACTCAAAGAGAGGATATTGACTATAAAGAGACATTCTCCCAGGTTTCCATGAAGCATTCATTTAGAATTATCCTGACACTAATGGTTCACTTTGACCTGGAGTTATACCAAATGGATGTCAAGACTATCTTCCTTAATGGTGATATTGCGGAAGAAATTTATATGGTGCAACCAGATAGTTTTGAAGCTAAAGGTTCACTGGTTTACAAATTAAAAAAATCCATTTATGGTCTAAAACAAGCTTCCCGTCAGTAATATTTGAAATTTGATCAAATAATATCTAGCTTTGGTTTCAAGAAAAATATAGCTGATCAATGCATTTACCATAAGTTTAAAGGGAGTAAACTTATATTTCTTGTGCTGTGTGTGGATGACATTCTATTAGCAAGTAATGATATAGATCTTCCACTTGAGACTAAGAGTTCTCTTAAAGAATTTTGAGATGAAAGATCTTAGAGACATTTCTTTTGTAATAGGCATTCAGATTTAACGTGATAGAACACGTGAAATATTATATTTGTCACAAAAGGCTTATATCGGTAAAATGCTAGATAGATATGGAATGAAGAGTTGCTCTCCAGGTAATACCCCGTCACTAAGGGAGATAGGTTGAGTCTACCCAAAAAATGATCTTCAAAAAGAGTAAATGAAAGATATTCCATATGCATTGACAATTGAGAGTCTGATGTATACTCACGTTTGTACCCGTCCAGACATAGCATATGTCATTGGAAAATTTGGCAGATACCTGTGGAATCTTGGGATTAATCACTAGAAGGCTGCTAAGAAGATAATGTGATATCTACAGAGTACAAATGACTACATGCTTACCTACAGAAGATCTAATCAGTTGCAGCTGATTGGATACACAGATTTAGATTTTGCTGGATGTATTGACAGTAGAAAATTAATTCAATTATGTCTTTCTGATGATAGGAGGAGCAGTTTCCTGAAAAAGTGTCAAGCAGACACTTTTGCCTCATCTATCATGGAGTCAGAGTTTGTTGCTTGTTACGAAGTTTCGAACCAAGCTATATGACTCAAGAATTTTATTTTTAAGTTTTAGTTGGTAGATTTAGTTGAAAGGTCATTACAACTATACTGTGACAATAGAGTTGCAGAGCTCTACTACAAAAGTGAAAAGAGTTTAGCAAGGTCAGTTACATTGCTAATTTCTTATCGTTAATGTGTTTATTGAAAGTATTAGTATTATTCTTAACATTGCAGATCTAGACACAAAAGAGTTGTTAGCTAAAGTGTTCTTGAAGTATATTACTCGTATCGGGTGGCTAGTCTTGATGATTCCTGATTTAGTGGGAGCGGATAATTTTGTTTTATGTAACAGGTATTATTTCTCAGTGTATTATATATATCTGTATTTTGTGATTATGATAATTAAATAATAAATGCTTCTTTAAGTTTCTTTCACGAATTTTGAGTTCATTAGCAGTTGGACTCAATGGAGTCAGTTGTAGAGTGGAAATAGTTGGAAGTGTGCCTTATTTGATCAGAGAACATTTTCATGTCACACGTCCACATTTGATTTATGACATTAAGTGTTCAGACACTTGTGATATGGAAGGTCCTACCTCAATTTTGAGAAGGTAACGACCGCCATGTTTGATGGCAGGGCATACAATGGACCAGATTAATATGAAACGCTGGTATGATGGCGGTTAAACTTTTGACATCATAAAGTTATGTATAATATTTATTCAGTATGTCTTACTTAGCCTAAGTGAGAGATTATTAGATTTATTTTGTTTTCAAATCTAAGTAGATTTGGGACTAATCAAGTCAGTTGGATATTTACACCGGCTTATTTAACCTATATTGTTTGACCCAATAAAGAATTGATCAAGCCTAATAATTTGGGTCTAAATACGTTTCAATTATACTTAGCCATGAGTGCATTTAAGTTAAGATGTGAGACTTATTTATACGTGTGAAACTCGCGTTATTAATCAAGGCCCTAAATCTATAATGAGTTGAACTAAGATTCTTTGATGCTATATATATCATGAGTAGGATCCCCTCTCTACTATTATGACCTAATTTCTCTCTTCAAGGTCTCCCATCTCTTCTAAGGAAGAAGAGAACTTACTAGTTGGAGAGAAGCCTCTCCATCAATTTAGCATCCTCGAAATCATGCAACCTTCAGCATCACTTCGTGATATAATCTGGTATACTTAAACTCTCCTTTCCTTTAATCTTCATAAAAAAGCTATTATATGCATGTGATCTTATTTGGAATAATTATTAAATAAACAAGATAAACAAATTTTGCCTTGATAGTAAAGGTGATTATTTTTTTATTTTATTTTATTTTCTAGGCACTGGTTTAATTTCTTGCAACTAAAATGAACAAATCATACCCTATTTTCTCTCCCTCTAACTTGTGCAAGTGGACTATAATAGAATAATTGCAAAATAGTAGAATTAATGCTTGAAACGGGAATACATGTGGGGGGAAGTGGTTATGTTGTCGTTGGCGACCTCTCAATGGAGAGAAGAGATCATGGCTGTCTTGCTCAAGCTTCCCTTGGTTAGCTATCTAATTAATTAAATTATATTCATGTCCTTTTTGAAAACAGAGTTTCTACTTCGTGTCATTTTGCCCTCAACATCGACGCGTTAAACTGTCATCTCTCTCATTGGTAGACGCCGTTTTTGACAATTAACTTAGCATGATACTATTATTATAATAATATGATTCAAAGGCGACAATTGTTTCGCTGTAATTAGACCACTTGCAACTGTATTTTTTGCAACTAAACAGTAAACAATAATCAGTGATTCGTATAAATACTGTTACCTATATGAATAGATCATGCCACGTAAACATGACCATTCAATGACAACAATCATACAACTACAATGAAACAGGGTGAGAATTATTTCAGAATTGTCATGATTTCATAACTTGAAAATAGTGTGAAAGAAAAGTTTTCCACTTAATATTATTTCAGAATGGTTATTTAAGTACATCATATTAATATATAACCATTTAGAAACTGTCACAATTTATACTACCAAAATAAGGAGTGATGGTGTTAGCCGTGGCTGGGCCGGCTATGGTAAAGTCGAGCCCAAGTCCAATCAAAGTTTAGGCTAGCATGCTGACATGTTCCTAATTTGAATTGGTTTGTAGAGCGTCCAATGCAGGAGCCAAGTCTAGTCAATGAATGAGCTCTGTTGAGGTATTAAGATACTCCTACAAGGGTTAGGACTAGGTTGATTTTCTCTATATAAGAAAACAATCCCTCCCTCTTTCTACATGCAATTGCAATTGCATGCAACTATTTGCAACTCCTCATTTTTTTTAAGTCTCCAACAATAGTTATTTATTCTACTTGGACTGTCAACCATGAAGGAGGATTCTCGCGAGAGATTCACTGTAGATTCTCTCATTATCAAGAAGAAGAACACGCTTTCAAAGAGGTACGCTTCCTCTACGGTGTATATACATCAGTGGCATCGCCAAGACTTTGACGTAGAGGACACAAATAACATTCAATATATAATAATATTAAAATTATAAGTAATATTTAATAATAGCAATAATAATTTTCTTGCTAAAAGATTACGAGAAAGAACGAAGTATCAAACTCAAAAACTCCCAATAAATATCTATTGTATAAAATCGAATGTTACAGAATGAAACTACACCCTCGTTGAACACAACAAAAAGCAATTTAAATAAAAATTAAAAGATAGTCCCAACATTAAAGATAACTGGTTACATGAAAATTGGTAGTAAACTTCAAGTTACATTCATTTTTCATATTTAAAAATTTTTCATCTCTAACTGCCAACTTTCGTTAATTATTTAAAATAGTCTTAAACTATTCTGATCGATTAACTAAATCAAAGAAAATTGTCATGCTGCCTAAAAAAGAATTCCCTATTCTACAATATTGTACACTCCCTTCTTCACAAATTTATTTAATTCCACCTTATACTCATCATTTTTAGATCACACTTAACACCAGAAATTATACTATAAAGTCAAAAAAAATGATTAAAATTTTTCCTTCAAGAAAAACATTCTATGAAAATTCAACAAACACGAGCATGATCCAAATCATTATTCCACACAATCTGTGATATAAAAGATTTTTATGATTACTAAAATAATCATCAAGAATTTGTTAAAAAAGTTCAAAGAAAGAAATCTTTTTGTTTTCTTGGAGCTGTGATAAAAAAAGATTTTATGATTACTGAAGTAATCATCAAGAATTTGTTTAAAAAATTCAAAAAAAAATCTTTTTATTTTCTCGGAGTCACTGAGTAATGTCGCCTCGATTGCGGTCGTCGTCATCAAGCGTCTCCTCGATGTTGTTGCTTGAGGATGGTCGAAAGGGAAATTTAAGAATTGAAGACCTGGAGATTTGAGAGAAAGAGGAGATTAGATTTAAGGTTTTCAGAATTGAGGGTGATATCAAGAGAGATAAAGATAGAGAGAGAGGCTAAGAGAGGGGATCAAGTCGGGACTTAGGAGCCTTAGAACTTGTTGCGGGAGTAAAAATGAGAGTAGATGCACACTCAAGCGGGCTCGAGAGAGAAAGGAGAGATGAAACCTTAGGTCAGAATAGGGGCATAAAGTACACATACAAATGTATTTTTGGGTGAAGCACATGGGTCATGCGACCCCACTTTGGCGAAAGAGTAGGGGCATAAAGTACACATACAAGTGTATTTTTGGGTGAAGTACAGGGGTCATGCGACCCTCACTTTGGCTTCGCCATTATATATGATCTATGTATATGCATATATAGATATCTAAAATTTTAGAGATGAAAACTTGCAGAACTATAAAAAAAAAGTTGGTGGTAGAAAATTTCAATATTATAGAAAGAATAAAAAAGAAGTGATGGAAACTTCAAAAGAAGAGATGGAGACTTGAAAAAAAGTAAAGAAGAAAAGTAACTTGAAGCTAAGGAGAAAAAATTATTTTTCATGCGAACTATGTATATGGATACGTAGATATCTAAAATTTTAGAGATGAAAACTTAAAGAATTATAAAAGAAAAGTGGGTGATAGAAACTTCTAATATTATAGAAAGAATAAAAAGGAAGAGATGGAAACTTCAAAAGAACAGATGGACACTTGAAAAAGTACAGAAGAAAAGTAGTCTGAAGCTAGGAGAAAAACTAATTCCCAGCATTCGAAGAATTAAACTCGGTTGCACCCTAGAGTAGAGTAATACCACTAGACTACCAGACGCTGGAATGCCAGCTCGTGGTACCTTCCAAATTTAAATCAAAACATAAGATTTTGGCCGGCCCTAAGTGGGCCGGGCCCAGCAACGTGCCAGGCCTTGCCCAAAGTTCTAGGTCAAAATAATGCGATCAAGTGAACTAAATCGCCGCGAGATATTTTTCAAGGAAGTCGCTGCTCTTTCTTCTACTGCTAGGGTGGGCATGTTTGGTTAAGGGTGAAAGTGAGGAAGTGAGGAATTGAGGAAGTGATAATAATTCTCTTTGGAACTTGGGAATTGGTTAGTAAGTTTTTCGGTGTTTGGATGTTGTTGGGAAGTATGATTTGAAAAATATTTTGTCTTTTCCGGTGCTTGGATGGTAATGTGAAAGTGGAAGTGAAAAAGTTGATCACAAAGTTGACTGTAAAATAATATTAAAATAAAAATTAATTAAGAAAAATAAAAAATGGACTGTAATTAGAATGCAAGTGAGATTTACATGATCAAAAAATTAACTGTCTTGTGCTGCAACTTATTACAAATGAGATTTACATGACCACAAAATTAACTGTAGCACTCTGGAAGTGAGGAAATAATTGTGTAAAAGAGAAAAGAGAAAAAGAAAAGAGGTTTTCTTATTTTCCTTTTCCCGTGTTTGGATAGATAGGGAAGTGAGCAATTATACTTCCTTATTTCCTTACTTCCTCCCACTTCCTTGCAACCAAAAGAAGTACCCAAACAAATTCAGTCGATCTTTCTTCTTCGAGGTTCGATCTTGCTCTCAGATTTCTCCTTTATACTTTAGATCTCTTCTTCATCTCAGATCCAGTTAAAACTTTCTGATCTAATTGATTATTATTTTCCTGTTACCGCTTTAGGATGCGTGATCTTCTTAGATTTAGAGCTTTGTGCTGATTTTCTTTCCTTTTTTTGGGTTAAATTATGTTGAACTCATCGTCTCAATTTATTAGTGTCTCCAGTATCCTAGAATTTGATCCAGTTGTTTTTATGGAGTTATAGTGTACTAAATATGATGCTTGATTTGCTTATTCACAATTTACTTGATCTGATTGCATTGATATTGTTTTGCTGATGATTATTTGATTAAAGGCATACTTAATTATATGCTTTGTGCGTTTTTCTCTTAATTAATTTGAAATAATCTAATAAATCTTATCTACATAACATGTATTATTTAGATAGACGATTACTAGATTCATATTTTATGCTTGTATTTTGCCTCTAGAATCAGCAGTATGCTTTAGAGCACTCATTTCATCTAAAAATTCAATTTTTTAAAGTGAATCATTTTTGTGTTTTCAAGATGCATAATTATTATAAAAACAGTGTGTGGCATACTGTTTGCAGTACAATAATTATAATCATAATGTATAAAGCATATTTATGCTGATATTTAAATTGTTAGGAAAGAAGGTGACGAGGAGACGGGAGTAACATAAAGAAAACATATGTTTGATATAGTTTCTGAGCATTATCCAGCATCTAGCATCAAATATGTGTAGAGTAAAATTATTGACTTGTCATGCATTTGTAATAAATTCCACTTTTTATTTTTGGATATTTTAAGTTGTATTGCTATGTAAACAGTTTTTCTGTATTATTCTCATTAAGTTCACTGTTGTTATTTTGAAAATTGAGTGGAAGTTCATAAGTTTTTACACATTACAAGAAATATCAAACAAGTGTCCTGATGTCTAGGATGTGTTTTCTACCAAGTCCTAAGTCTTTAGAACTCTGCCCTTCATTCAAATAAGAAAAATAAAAACCAGTATTTAACTAATTTTGTTTTTAATTATTTTAATATTTTTATCACCTTGTGTGAAGCTTTAGTGTCATATATGAGTTAACTTTGGAACACTTTTTGATTTAAGTTTCTGAAAATGTATTAAAATGCACTTTGAAGATTTTATTTGATATATAATTCTCATGTATATTTTGAGGTTTTATTTTTAAAACATGTACATTTAAGAGGAAAATTGCTACATATAAATATTGGATTATGCGGACTGCTGTGTGACTAGCGAGTAATGACTACTTAAGTTCAAGATTTTGCCTACTCATGTGAATTGCGTCTAGAAGGCCCCATTAATTACTCCAAGTCTTAGAGCAGCCTTAGGCCTTGTGAGTCGTGACTAGATACAAACATATAGGACTGTCAAGCATGGTTCAAAGACTCGGCCGAGTCAGAGACGAGTTGGCCGAGTCGTATCCGTCTCAGCCCGCTCCGAGACGAGTCTAAGTCACGAGTCAGTTGACTCAACTCAGAGGAGACCGACTCGGCCGAGAATCGGAGTTGACTCGATCGACTCGGCATTATGATGATGATTTTGTACCTCATCGCAATTCAATGTGGAAATAATTACATTAACATGTATTTATGAATGTAGTTTTTACTATATTGTGCATGTATTTTGATATGCTTCTACCAATGACGCGCGTATTTATACTTTCGCTTTATGTTTAGTGTGCTAGGTGATATATTTTGGACATGTAATACATGAATGTGAATATCTACATTTTTTAAAGATTCGTCGTGATTTTTTCAAAAAATTTTGAGCTTTCTATGTAGCGTTTTGCGCGTATCGTCCGATACCGATCCGAGTCGCCGAGACCGATCCGTCTCAGTGCCCGCCGAGGGCGGCCGAGACCGCGACTGTGAACAATGCTGTCAAGTGACCTGACCACATAGAGACATAAATGTGGCGCACATCCTGTTATTGCTAACCTCTATGTTTCTTTTTTGGGGTGGTTATAAAAAAAAGCCCATAATTCAAGTGCAATTAGCATCAGCATATTTGACATTTGTGGAAAGGAAAAGCTTCAGTGTATAGTCTATGGAATGAGTGAGGAAGAAAATACTGGTGCCTTTCCCTTGTTGTGCTCCGACAACAACAACCCACAAAGGAACCCTAGATCTCCAAAGCACAGAAGAATAGTACCACAACCAGGACAAACAAAACAATCCAGAGAAAGAGCACAAAACACAGATTTAACGAGGTTCGGCCTTGTTACCTACGTCCTTGGGGCAAGAAAGGGGGAGGGTTTTATTGATTTCAACAAATCATTACTTACAGCAATGGGGATCGGGAAAGTTCTGCCTCTGCTCTACTCTCCTCCACAATTGCTCTCACAACCCTACTACAAGATCTCTCTTCTGATTCAAACCCTAGAAATTCAACACAGCCGTTAAATAGGGTTCAAAAATAACCCTTTCCGAAACAGGCAGACCCGACTGTCGGTCGACCGGCCGGTCGACCGTTCCTATGCACCGGTCGACCGGTTCGCAACCGAGAGTTGGGTCACTTCAGTCGGTCGACCGCCCGGTCGACCGATCTCATCCTGCGGTCGAGCGGACCGGTCGACTGCTACGCTGTGCATGTCAGCGTGCACATCGGTCAACCGGACCGGTCGACCGAGCCACTGCTTCTGCCGACGGTCGACCGGGTCGGTCGACCGTTATCCTGTTCTGCTGTTTTCTGCTGCTGCTGAAATATGGATTTCCTTCTCTTCGTCGACTTCCTCGACGACTTCCTCCCCTACAATTCTCCACCTCGGTGAAGATTTTTTAAATCTGAGCCGATCTCAACGTACCCCAGTCTTTCACCTGGCGAAATCGACACACGATCTCGGCGAAATCGACACACGATCTCGGCTTGCGCGCACCGGACGAAATCGACAGACGATCTCGGCGAAATCGACACACAATCTCGGCTTGGAATCTTTAGCTCAGCTATCCTTGGAAAACATCGCACATGCCTTCCCTGCACTTCACCTTAGGAGAACTTCCATACATGCCGATCACCATACAGTGGCTCCTCCGCAACTTCACGACCTCACGAAGACTCCTCATGAGGCAACACTGACTCTCCAACTGACTAGCTCTATCTAATCTACCTGTCTTCCATTGACGGTCCAACCAAGTCTACGTAGAGCACACTAAACATCATCGGCTTCAACTGGATGCACACCACTATGCAAGCTCAACATCTTCTCACCGGAAGATCAACCTGTTCATCGAGATCACAACACTTCATCTCTACGTGAAGTCCAACTGGCCATAACACTTCACCTCTACGTGAAGTCTCTCCACCTCTACATGAAGTCCAACTGGCGACAACTCTTCACTTCTACGTGAAGTCTCTCCACCTCTACGTGAAGTTCCATCGGTCACAACACTTCACCTCTATTGAAGTTCCAAACAGCTTCTCGAGAACCCAAATAGCTGCATACGGATTTCATCACCAACTGGCTGCGCCTTTACGGCTGTCTATGTACCTTGCCCAAAGGATCAAGCCAACCGTAGTTCATTGAAATGAGCTTCATCAAGCTCAAATACTGGTACCTGTATCTGCAGCAGTGAACCTATCAGACTGTCATATGAACCTCTTCCCGACCATCATGGAGAACAACGGCCTTCAACTTGAGCTTGTCGCGATCACAAGCTTGAGATTCATGCTTCTTTAACCATGAGCGTGGTTTCAACTTGGTTCCAGTAGCTGCAAACACCTCGACATCCTTAGCAATGTCTTCAACCTGTTCAGCATCACCCTTGGTTTCACGATCTCCACCCGGTGTCACATCTAATGAAGTCTTCTCTAATGCTGAACCAACTGGAGATGGTGGAGTAGCATCAACCTCCACCCGCTGCGATACTTCCTTGGTCTTCGTCCTCTCCACCTGCTGAGAGACGGTAGATTTCAACACTGAAATCTCTCCAAATGTGACATTCCTGCTCATCACAATCTTCTTGTCTTTGGGGTCCCACAACCTGTAGTTGTCCTCTTGACGCCTAAATAGACAAACCTCTTTGCTCGCGGATTCAACTTACCATTCTTGGCACTGAAGTAGGTCGGACTTTCAAATTCGCGCAGCAAACCATGATCTTGAGTAGCTTTCCCAGACCAAATTTCTAATGGAGCTTTACCTCCTATCGCAGTCGATCTATTCATGAGAAGGCTAGCATACTCAGTCGCCTCAGCCCAAAACGACTTGTCTAATCCTGCATTAGACAACAACCTCCGAACCTCCTCCAGTAAGGAACGGATTACTTCTTTAGCCAACCCATCTGTACCTGTCGTGAAGTGAGTAACAATTCCGGTGTTCTGGCCAAATCGTAGGAATTGGTACATGTCCTTTCCAACATTACCAATCTTTAGCTCCTTAATCTTCCTACCTATCTGCCTCTCCATTCTTCCTTTCCACTTCACCAATATATCTAGGGCTTCACTACTTTGTCTCATTGGATATATCCAACAATGCCTAGATACACTATCAACGAAAGAGACAAAGTACCTGTGATCTCCAAGCGATGCCGTTTTAGCAGGTCCCTAAATGCACACGTGAACACAATCAAGAAGACCTTCATTGCGTGAGTACTGGTGCTGAATTTCACCTTCTTCTTGTTCAGAACGCTGTGTTCACCTTTCAACTTGCAGGTCCTTCCAACGATTCCATCTTTGCAGGAGCTTGCAAAGACTCTTCTTCTTCCTGTCCGACCTTTCCCTGCCAGACCTCCGGGCCACCATCATCTGAGGAACTGGAAGTCTCCACCTGATCTATAATCGTACTACCCTTCAAGTAGTAGAGATTGTCTCGGCGGACGCCCTTCATCACCACCATCGAGCCCTTGATCATCCTGAGATTGCCATCTCGAACAGCTATCACCATGCCTGATGCTTCCAAAGCTCCAACGGAGATTAGATTTCTCTTCAATTTAGGTACATACCTCACTCCCTTCAGCTCCCTTACCATCCCATCAAACATCCTAATTTGGATTGTACCTACACCCTCCATGCTACATGGGTGATCATCGCCCATAACGACCGAACACCCTTCCAGCTTCTCAAAGCTAGAAAACCAACCCCGATTAGGGCACGCGTGGTATGTTGTACCTGTATCCAAAATCCACTCATCTTCCCATGAGTGACCAACGATGGGAGTAATAACTGAAAATGAGAAACCTGACGAGTCCGAATCTGATCCATCTGCCTGTGAACTACTCCTCTGAGTATTCGTCACCTTTGCAAGATTTGCTTCAGCCTTCGACTCCTTCCCTTTGAACTTCGGACAGTCTACTTTTCAGTGCCCTATTCTCTGCAGAAAGCACACTGGTTCTTCCTCAGATCCCTGTAGCCCGACCTGGACTTCGATCTTCCTCTTTCATCATTGCCCTTCCTAGATGAACCCCTGCTTCTTACCGCTAGCGCCTCTACGATGAGCTTGACTGAGAAGGCTGTCTCTCCTTTCTCCTCGTCTCATAACTTGCCAATGCAGACGACACCTCATGATAGTCCAGAGTCTGTCTACCATTTATGAAGGGTAATGTGAATGTCTCATACTCCTCCGCCGGGAGTGAGTTCAAGAGGATTATTGCCTTGTCTTCCTCTTCTATCTTGACATCCACATTGACCAAATCCGTAAGAAGCTTCGTGTAGCGATTGATGTGTTCATTCACGGAGCACCCCTTCTTTATCTGAAACCCATACAGCTTGCTCTTCAGCTGCAATCGCGATTCCATACTTTGGTCAGATATTTCTTCTCAAGGGTCTCCCACAACTGCCTCGCAGATGTCTCGTGTAACACAAGATATTTGATGTCTTGTGTTAGACACGATCTAATCAACCCACACGCAGACCTGTTCATCTTCTCCCACTCTTCTTCAGTGGTTTTTCCTCGTCTCTTCTCCAAAAGTAGAGTGTCCTCGAGGTTTGATGCATTCAGGGCATCCATAATCTCATACCTCCACATCCCAAAATTATTTGTGCCGTTAAACTTCACCACGTCTGTCCTCGGATGAGGATTCATGGTCTTAACTGAAGTACTTTCCTCTGCCATTTATCTAACTGAAATCTCTATGTATGCGGAAAACCAACTGGAAATAGATCACAACTTCGATAAAAATCAGATTTTTACCTTCTTCTCGAAACCCTAGATTTAGTTTTTGTCCGGATGTACTCCACCAATGATTCCCTGAGCACTCCTTGCGTTGTTTTGAGATCGACACACGATCCCACGAACAAGACTACCGTTGATCTGAGATCGACACACGATCTCCACCGAAGCTCCTCCTGATGCCCTCCGAATCGCCAGAAAAATTCCAAGCGCAACCTGGGAAGCTCTGAAACCACTTGTTGTGCTCCGACAACAACCCACAGAGGAACCCTAGATCTCCAAACCACAGAAGAACAGTACCACAACCAGCACAAACAAAACAATCCAGAGAAAGAGCACAAAACAGATTTAACGAGATTCGGCCTTGTTGCCTACGTCCTCGGGGCAAGAAATGGGGAGGGTTTTATTGATTTCAACAAATCAATACTTACAGCAATGGGGATCGGGAAAGTTCTGCTTCTGCTCTACTCTCCTCCACAATTGCTCTCACAAACCCTACTACAAGATCTCTCTTCTGATTCAAATCCTAGAAATTCAACACAGCCCTTAAATAGGGTTCAAAAATAACCCTTTCCGAAACAAGCAGACCCGACTGTCGGTCGACCGGCCGGTCGACCGTTCCTATGCACCGGTCGACCGTTCCCAACCGAGAGTTGGGTCACTTCAGTCGGTCGACCGCCCGGTCGATCGCTACGCTGTGCATGTCAGCGTGCACATCGGTCAACCGGACCGGTCGACCGAGCCACTGCTTCTGCCGACGGTCGACCGGGTCGGTCGACCGTTACCCTGTTCTGCTGTTTTCTGCTGCTGCTGCTGAATTCTGGATTTCCTTCTTCTCTTCGTCGACTTCCTCGACGACTTCCTCCCCTACATCCCTCTCCCAAAAAGCCTTTTACTACACTACCATAATACTTTCCTTGTTCCCCCAACCAGTCTCAATTCGAAGGTGTGTAGCCACGGAAAGTTGTCTTTTACGTCAAACTTTTCTGATTTTTTTTTCTTTTATATAATGGAATAGATGTGATTATTGACTTATTTACTTTTTTTCAGCTGTTTGTGATTATTTCCTCTGAAATCTATAATTGAAATTCCACAATGACCTCTTTAGTAGAAATAACAAACTGACATGATATTGCTGATATTTGATTAAACATTTTGATATCCAGCTAACTGATGTTATTGGATCTTAGAGGAATATTTGAACTTCTAGCATGCTATGTATTGTGAACTGATGTTTTTATCCATATTGTTGTATTTGATGGTGTAAAGATGCAAATGACTTCTTTTTAAATTGGGTTTTGTTTGTTCGACGATGCAAACAAAAGAATATTACCATTTACCATCCTAATGCCTTAAATACTCATTGTTCTCTTTTTTTTTGTAGCTCAACTATGGCGGATGTGGAGTACCGCTGCTTTATTGGAGGCCTTTCTTGGTCAACTAAGGATGATGATTTACGAGATGCATTTGAAATTTTGGCTGCCTTACTGAGGCAAAGGTAACCAGTAATTGCTATCACATGTGGGTAACAGTCCAGTACATAAAAAGAAATTGTTTTGAGGAAGCATTGCCTCAGTGTATGGCCATTTACTGAGAGTCCATAGAGCAATGACATATTGTTTCCCATGGGGAATCTCACATTCAATGTAAGTTTCCCAATATGGGAGAGAATATAGCACTTCTCCAAAGGTTTTGTTTGATGCTTTCGACTCTGCAAGCACGTCGTCTTAGCTTTAAGACATTAACCTTTGTTTTGAACAACTGCTCATAAAACTCCAATGGCAGTTACATTCATGTTCACACTTTTATAGTCTGCACTTTTGCAGAGGTTTCTATTGATACTTTAGTTTTTGTGATCATGTCATACTTAATCTCTCTACTCTTAATGTTCTAAACTCTATTTTGAATAAATGCTCATAGATCAGGAATAGCAGTGTTAATCATTTTTATGTTTTGTTTTCCCCAGATTAGTGGTGTGCATTGTGCTGCAGGTTTACTCTTAGAATTCAGCATATTGTTTTATCATCAGTTTTACTCTCTGTTTACTGGTCATGCTTATTAGATTCATGGGTTATTTGAGGCTCCTAACTTCTCATTATGTTGTGAACCTTAGATTGTTGTTGACAGATTTTCTGGTCGTTCTCGTGGATTTGGCTTTGTCACTTTTGATGATAAGAAAGCAATGGAAGATGCTATTGATGCCATGAACGGAATTGATCTTGATGGACGGGCTATCACTGTAGACAAGGCTCAGCCTCAAGGTTCTGGTAGAGATCATGATGGGGACCGTGGGTATGACTGTGGTCGTGATCGCGATCGCGGTCGTGACTATGGTGGGGGAAGAGGTTCTGGTGGTGACTGTTTCAAATGTGGGAAACCTGGTCACTTTGCTAGGGAGTGCCCATCTGGTGATGGGGGTAGAGGGGATAGGTATGGTGGCAGGGAGGATAGGTATAGTGGGGGTGGTAATAGTCGTTATGGACCTGATCGCAATGGAGACAGCTACAGTGGCGGTGGACGAAGCAGGGATGGAGGAAGTCGTGGTGGGTCAGGAAGTGATAGATACAACCGTGACCGATCTAGACCATATGAACGACCCAGTGGCGGCGGCGGCGGCGGTTATCGTTCTTGAGAAAATGATGTTAACCGTACAGGTATGCATCACTTGTTTCTATCATATCACCTGTTTATGATTGTTTGGCAAGTGAATTAACTCGATACTACTGGTTGTTGCGGCAGGAACTGGAGCGTAATATTCTGAAGCCTTTGGGTGGCGCTAGACCTTGATACTGGTTTCCTGCGGGGGACAGTTCACCTTTCAATAGTGTGGTTCACTGGCCATATTAATTACTGGATGGACGCCCTTATGGTTTGAGACACGTGTGATAACTAATCCTGGTCCCTTTGCTTGCTGGACATGCTAGCTGGATTTTGTTCTTTTAATCTCTGGATGCTATTGGTGCTTGCTTCTGAATGATTTGGCTAGCAATACTTTATTGTGTTCTCGGATTCTTGGTTTGTTATATCTTTGGATGCTTTGAGGATAATGGGGGGCACTATACTGTGGAGTCATTTGTGGCTGTCTTTGATTTTTACCACTGAGATCTGCCAGTAAGTATAGAACAGGGGCCACCTTGGTTATTTTGCTGATCTGTCCCCCCAAAAAACATGTTTTAAACCCTCTTATCGTTAGCAGGAGAAAACCGGGTAAGGAGTTTTATTTCTCTCTACCCTATGAACCATGGGTTATTTTTAATATTTTCAAATTTTAATTGGTTTAACATTTTGGCAGGCTATGAATGGCCTTTGTGATCTTTCTTGATGCATGCTTGGATTAATACTCGCTTAAAATCGTCCATTGATTGATTCTTGCTCATTACTGCTTATGTGTTTCTTCGGCAGACCAGTAGACACCTGCAATGTTAGAGAAGTATTGATCTGGTCTGAAACTTTCACTGCTTGATCAAGGGAATTGCAACCTGCACGTGCCCATATGGTCTAGGTCAAGAACTTTATGGGTTCAGCACATTTTGCGGCCTAGTTTCTCCATTTGTTCCTTTGTGCCTCTTCACTTGAAGATTTGTGTTCCCAGTTCTCATAGTTCAGAACTGGTTCTCGTAATGTTTCTTTTGCTGCCTGGTGGTCTGGGGATCCTGATGGAGGTTATTTTTTTTGGTCATCAAGAGTTTCCCATTGGATATGTTTATCGTTACATTTTTACTGGATACCTGTAGCTATAAGCATATGACCAATGCTTCCCAGCTGACCCTGGCACTTGCTCCTGCAAGAAGTTCACAAGTTCCTTGATCTTTGGTCCTGAATTTTGATTGATACATTAACTCCAACTGATTGAAGAAAGTGTTGCATGTCCTTATGCGGCCTACATTAAGAATATGGTTCGCGTTCTTTGCCCTTTCTTGGCTAGTAGCAGTACTAGTGAAATCTCCTCTGTGCCTTTTGTATTCATGTTGAGATAAACAATTCAGTTTCTCATTCTTCTTGTATTGATTCATGTGATTGCTGAAAAAAAGTTATGAATATTAATTACAAATATGCACATTATGTAGGTTTTATGTGAGACACATATATTCTCAGAATTTTCTCATTGTCCTTTTAGGACCCTTTTATGCATCTTGAATTCCTCGGTGAGTGGATCCCATATTTGTTTTGCTTGTGGTGTTAACATAATCTTGCTTGTGGTTTCTGATAGAATGTGGGTTTAATGGGAGCTTCAGATATTCTCAGAAATTTACTATTATCATTTATAGTCCCTCTTATGCCTCTGGGATTCCTCAACAAATTTATCTTACATTGGTTTTGCTTTTTTTTCTTTTTTGACATCTTGTCCGTACCTGTTATTTTGTGGTACAGAGCTTTCAATAATGAAACATAATGAGACAGTTGTGATTATACATAATGTTTTTAAGTTTCATGAATTTTACTTAGTTTGGCAACTCTGTTATTTATATGTCTCTTGTTTGGCAAATTCTTAAATGCCTGCAAGTCAGAAATGTGTTCACAAATTTGATCGTTTTTGTGTATAGTGTTTCCAAGTTCATCCATCGTTTCTCCTTTTATGACTCAAAACTCTGCAATAAGTGCCAAGGTTGTGTATCTTGCAAGGTAGTCTTGTTCAATCACCCAAATCTAAAGAAGCGCTCTGATATCCAACTTCTTGAGGTATTGTTTGGTTAAATTAGGTTTCCACTAACTATAGAAATAATCTGATAACGAATTATCAGTATCATGTATGTAAGCCTAACATTGTGGAGTCCTCACTGTGTGCTTTATACATTCTTCCCTTAATGAACACTATATACTGATTAATTAGTTAGATGGACTAGTCTTCTAAGTTCATTTTTCTGGTTAGTGGTAAGTGAATAATAAACAAATAGAAAAACACCTGTTCAGCCATTCATTTTCTTAAAATTCTATTATAAATTAGACTAGGTTCTGTTTCATAATTTCAAACTTGTGCTCTGGCTAGATTTTGTTTTCAACTCTAAAATGAAATAACGAAAAAATGAATCATAAAATGGTGATTTGTCTTGAGTCTGGCAATGTCAGATGAGAAAAGGTCATGTTTGTTTCAGAAAAAAATGAATTGAAAAGTGTTTATTTTTTTTAAATTTGTGGGCCCTATCCAATTTTCCCAGCATGGTGTTTTGGTTGGTAAAAATTTTGAGAAGCTGAAAAGGTGATTTTGGGGTTGCCAATTTTCCTCTCAAATTTTAGAGAAAAACGCCCGGCGAGAGCAGTCTTGGTTGATGTGTACAGGATTAAGAGCTGTTTACAGGGGGTAAGCTTACCCATTGGACTCTTAGGTGACATTGACAATCTTGGTTGATGTGTACAGGATTAAGGTGTGTCTGCAGGGGGTTAGCTTACCCATTGGACTCTTGGTTGCTGATTTGTTATTGAAGTCTATATGAAGGGGGTAAGCTTACCCTTGGTGATTTTGTCTTGGGGCTGTGAGCTTTTCTGAGCCACTTTTTTGGGTTCTACACAACGCTATCAGGTTGAGGTTTCTTTTAAGATTCTTAATTTTGTCAGATTTTCAATTTGAGCTTTTCTTATCAAACATGTCTTTGGATTTCAAACATTAGAGTGTGGGGGTGTTGAGATAACAAGATAGTCTTGTATGTTGTAGTATTTTGTTTTTTCTTGAACCTCAGTTATAACGTCAAAGAACATGCACTGCTGCTTGCTATGATTACTGAAATAGAAGGCTAATAATTGGAACTGGAGATTGTTGTTAAAGCCACACAACAGAGAGCACACCAAGATGGCTCGGCAGTGGAAGCGTGGAAACGATCTATTACTAACAAGCAATAAGACTAATCATCACAAATACAAGAGCACCAAATTTAATGTGGTAAGATGTGCCCACGTCTAGGGGGAGGAGGGGAGAAATTTTATTGAAAATAGAGAAGAAATTAACAAGATTTATAAGAATCTCTCTAACAACTCTCAATGATGGAAACTCTCTTAAACTTGACTTGCCTTCAAAGGCCACCCTAAGGGGTTATATAAAATACTAGGACCATTCTAGTTCAACACAAACTCCATCAATACGAACAACACATCAGAGATAACTCGAATTCAACTCGAACTGATATCAGAACCCGAAAAGAGAAAACCGATAGAACCGTCGATTAGTCAACTACTTTGACTAGTAAGTCGACTAACCTGCTCATTAGTTGACTGACCTGATGATCGGTCGACTAATCTGAACTCTTTTACTCTTTGCTGCAAATTAGTCTATTAACATGCAAGCCATAAGTCGAATAACATGTACATAAGTCAACTTATCCTATGCACAACTCCTCGTACATGTCCGTGTCTGTCCGTTCTTAATATCTGAAGTTTGTAACTCCTCTACCTTAATCTAATTTTTTCTCCAATGAATTGAGGCACACATAATACAAACAATCTCCACCTTGACTCATATTCATTGAGTCCCCTTGTAGAAATTTGCCTCTGCATTATTCACCGAGCTTTCTCTCCCCTTTTGTGACTTCACATGGCTCCCTCCTAAGAGCTTGTTTCCCACTTTACCTTTGGAGAACCTGGAGGAAGTTCAGAGATGCTCTGAACTTTTCAGAAGGATGGTCTCTGTCATTATGTCTGCTTGATTCTTCTTTGTACTGGTCTTCACCAAGTCGATCACTTTGTCATCTACGACCCATTGACGTATCTTGTGATAGCTCATATCAATGTGCTTCATCCACTTAAGATACCATGATCCTTCAAGATGAATAGCACTCTAACTGTCGCAATGAACCCAAACTGAATTCTGTATGATACCGAAAGTCTTAAACATCCTCTTAACCACAAGGCTTCCTTAGATGCCTCAATTGCAGCCATATATTCCACCTCTACGGTTGAAAGAGCCATTGTGCCTTGCAATTCTGCCTTCCAATGATGACGCACTCAGCTACCGTCAATACATAGCCCATCGTAGATTTTAATTGATCAAAATTTATGTAATCTGCATCAATATAGCCTGTAATAACCTAGGTTTTCCCGTTTTCAATCTCTGAAATGTCGAATCTTGTCTCGTAGTCCCTCATAGATATCGTACAACTCACTTCTCTACTTCCCAATGTTGCTTACCTGAATCGACATAAACCGACTTACTGTACTAACTGTATAGTTAAGTTAAGCCTAGTGCAGACCATAGCATACATAAATGATCCCACAACATTAGCACATGGTGCTCGAGATATCTCCTCCTCTTCTTTCGATGATTGTGGATACTGCTTGGAGGATAACTTGAAGTGATCTACCGAAGGAATGGTGACCGATCTTGCTTCTGTCATGTTGAACATTTTCAACACCTCGAGAATGTAGTTCTCTTGGGATAGTCAAAGTGCCTGAACCTCTATCTCGAGTAATCTCCATGCCTAAGATCGTCTTAGTTCTCCCAAATTCTTCATGTCGAATTCACTTTTTAGCTGAGCTTTAAGCTTTGAATATGTATCTTATTTCTTACAACAATTAACATTATCATTCACATTCAATAGCAAATATGTCCCATTATCATTCTAATTGAAATAGACATAATTTTCATGCTCACAGGGTGTATCTGGCCTTGATCATGAAAGAGTCGAACCATTTGCACCACTATCTGCGAGACTACTTAAGTCCATAGAGAGACTTCTTGAGAAGACACACTTGTTTTCTTATCTTTCTTGAATATACCTTTCAGATTGCTTCATGCATATCCTCTCCTCCAGCTCACCGTGCAGAAACGTTGTTTTGACATCCAACTGCCTAACTCTAGATCAACTGAGCGACTATCGCTAACAATATCCAAATAGATGTATGCTTGACTACAAGAGATAAGATCTCATTGTAGTCAATACTCCTCCTGAGCATATCTCTTGACAACTAACATTGCTTTTTATTGCCCATTGTCCTCCTTGCGAAACACCCATCTACAGCCTATTGCCTTGGAGTCCTTGGAAGATTCCACACTCTTATGTTTGATTCTATTCAAAGACTCCATTTTTGTTACATGGCTGTAATCCACTTATCGCTATCATCTGTCTCGATCGCCTCCTTGTAAATGATAGGATCTCATGTCTTATTACTAATGCAAATGAGGCATGATCATCTTCCTAACCATATCTTGTTGTGACACCGAAACTCTAACTGACCGCTTCAACGGTCTAGGTTGCTCCTTAGTTGCCTTTTGTTCGTCTCCATCTGAATCTGAGGAGCCCTTATGTAATATCTCTAGTCTAATAATACTGTACTTTATTTTTCTACAAGTATTTATTTTATTTACTTGTTATTTTAGTATTATTTGCTAACTTGATTTATTATCATTATTAGTCTTAGTATTATGTATAACTTGTAGACTCTTATTGCTTATATTTAATTATTTTAAATTATTATTAATGGGTATTATTATTATTTTTATTCCAAGCCCAACAAGCTCAAGCCCATTACCCTTTTCATTTTATTTTATTTTTTCTTCTTATGCTAAGCCCACATTAGCCAAGCTCACTTTCCTATTTTCATCTATTTTATTTTTTTCTTTAAGCCCAAAAGCTAAGCCCACATGCCCAATATCTATTTCTTATTTCTTCATATTTCTTATTTCTTTTAATTAAAGCCCAAAATCCACTATCTTGAGACCCTTGCCCCCATAACCCGATATCCACTTTATATAATCCTAGGTTTAACCCTAACCTAATTTCCATCATCTCCAACTCACAGCAGCCGCCACCTCCCTCCTGTGCGCAGCCCAGCCAAGATCCTGCCGGCGGCAACGACACCCCCTCGCCGGAGCTCCGCGGACACCTCCATTACCATTAATACATCTCCATGGAACCTGCCTCTTTCCCTTGCTGTGTAACCCACACAGAACAGCCCCGAGCAACTCCCTCCATGGCCGGATCCCTCTCCAAGCCGCAGCTCCATGGCCGGCCTTCTTCCTGCCTTGCAGCCAGCGATCTCCGGCGGCCAGCAGCTTCCCCAGGCCGCAACAGCACCAGACCTGCTCCCATTGGCCGAGATCCGCCGGTGAAGCCAGCAGCAATTGCGGAGCCCCCATTGACGTCGTGCGCCAGGCTGCCGAACCCTTTCTCCATCCTCCCAACGTCTCCTTCACGGCAACCACAACCAACAAGTCCAAGCACCTTGCTTTCCTCCACCCTCTTCATGCAGAGCGCCACCCAGATCCCCATTGGCCGAGCCCTTTTGCGCGCCCAGGTCCCCATGGTGAAACCCGCATCTCTCTCTCTCTCTCTCTGTTTTTTGCATATTTGTGATACAAATTAATGCATGTGTGTGTTGTGTGGGTTTGGGTATAATCTGTGGATATGTGTGAGTATTTATTCATGGGAAGTGTTTTTTTTAATTTATGTGCCTTAATATGTGATATAAAATGTGTGTAAAAAATTAAATTTTATATATATATATATATATATATATATATATATATATATATATATATATATATATATATATATATATATATATATATATATATATATATATATATATATATATCTAAGTGCATAATGTAGGGGTTGCTGTGTGCGTGAGGCTTCTTTCCATCCTTCTTATATATATTAAAAGTTATGTTTATTGTATTTATGTGTAGTGGGTTATTTTCATGTACGGCAAAATCCTTACTCAGAACCATTTTCGGACTCTCCGCGGGATGCCGTTGATCGACGTCGGCGAGCGCGAACGCACCCCACGTCCTTCACGGCGAGTTGCTCTATCCAACGACACCCTCCGCGATCCCGGACGCTTCCGTCGGAGCCTCCATCGGTGCGCCGCAAGATGCCCCGAGGTTTAGCTTTATTTAAATTGTATGGTGGCATTGTGTAATAATTGAGAAGTCCATTAAATTGTTATTGGTGTGTACATAGGTGGGCTTTGGATGGATGCATGCGTGGGTGTGTAGGTGGGAAATCATTTATGTGTGGGGCTTTTTGCATGGTGTGTGTGTGAGTTTCTATTAATGTATATAATTATATATTTATATATTTATGTAAAGGTGGTTTATGTATATATATGTATGTAAGTATATGTTTATACGTGTATATGCATGTGTATGTGGTATACGCGTATATGTCCGTATGCACATGTAAGTGTTTAGCGTGCATTTATATTTATTTGTATATTTGGTTACATGCTACAGTATTCCGGATCAGTTGCAGAAGACCCGAACATGATTCAGATTCGTACCGTTGTGGACCCGACACACAGGAGATTCGAAGACCGATGCATGAGATTATTCATAGACCAGTACCAGTTCGTGCAGTGAAGACCAGACGGCGATTCGGATCTGAAACCGCGTCATTTCATGTGAGTGTCTCTCTCTCTCTTTCTCTCTCTTTATTTATTAAATGATCACAAATATTATTTATATGTGATGTAAATTGTTGAGTAGATTTTTATGTGACATGTTTATGTGTAGAGATCATCGAGCGTGGGGGTGAACGGTCATCTCCTGTTATTTTACATGTTGGGTGTATAGAGATATGATATGCATGACTATTGATATGTTAGAACCCTCATGTTGTCCTATGTATATCTAGAGTATTGTTGTAGACATATCAGGATGTAGCATGAGGGTATTTGAGATGGATATGGTGGTAATGACTTGATCTAATAGAACTTAGATGCATGTATATGTTGTGATACCGAATATTGGGATATCATGTTTAATCTTAATAAAAGTGTGAACACTTGAGGATTGGGAATCAGATTAATTGTTAGTGTGAGAGAGCTGAGCTTGATTATAGTTATATGTTGGTACGCAATTATTATATCAGATTTCTTATTGTGTATTGATACTAGATGATTATGGAACTATTGTAATCATTTCTTGATTGTATTGACTTTGGATTGACCTGGGACTTGTGCTATTCATATTGAATGGTGATCAGAGATTAGACAATAATATTATAAGTTGAGTATATGAGGACTATCAGATGATATGTTATTAATGCTAAGTATCAGAAGTAACTATTCTATGTTGCAGCTATTTGAGGACATGTAAGTTATGATTCTACTTTACTTAAAGATTAGAGTTCTTGATGATTAGATGGTACATGGACTATTTCAGAGTTGGACTGTGATTTGGACTGGACTTGAGGTATAGAGGACAGTTGACATATTTTATGTAGAGGACCTCTTGACTTGATATTCTTCATTGATAATAACTTAGTGATAATTCATTCAGATATTGAGGTTGACTTGTTACGATGTTCTTTGAGGATGTCTCCTATTCAGATATGATGGAGTATGCGTTTGACTTGTTGATCTTGAGGACATGCATAGTTATTGATTCCACCTATTGATAGAGATTGAATTGTGACGATGGTAATCTAGTCGATATTAACGATCTATACCTTGGAGTTGATAACAGTTAGTAATTGATCTCAGTTATTGGTGGTTATAGGACTAGAACATATTGGTGTGAGTGAGAGGATTAATTACAGATTCATTGATATGGTAGTTTACCGTTCGGCTTACACTGATACGGACTGATACTTAACGATTTGCAAGGATAGTATTGGGAATATAGTTGATGGAATAATTAATGATATCTTTTTAGTGTGGATGGGTGAGATTATGATCAGTTTTAGTTAAGACTGATTATTGAGCAGTAGCTAGACTGTTACTGTTATTTTATCCATGTTATTGAGTTACTGGGAAATGATTGTTTGACCGTAACCACGGTACAGTCCTATTGTCATCGTATACACGGTTACTGTTACTGTTCACTGTACTGATATGTTGTTACCGTGTATACGATCACTGATTGACTGTTACTGTACTGTTATTGTTACTGTCACCGTATCGTCCCAGTATTCTAGAGAACATGGACATTGACTGATTTAACTGAATTGAATGAATAATAATGTAAACGGATAACTTACACTGGGATTGGGGAAATTGATGGAGGAGACAGCGTCTGTATTTTGGGTGGACCTAGGATACAGGTTGCGCAGCCGAGATACGGTTCCACTGCAAGGTTCCGGGGATGACTGACATCCCATCTGTTTACTGTTCTACAGTGTTACTGTGAGTTTACTGTTCCACAGTGATACTGTGAGTACTGTTACTGTTACTGACTACCTGGCGTAGGGCCTGTTTCAGCGACAGGCATCTGGGCCGTGGTCCCGGGTATGTAAGGACCACCTAAAGCATGGACAAAGTCTCTTCACTGATTTCAATAACTTAGGACTCTGATTGACACGTGTAGTAGGCGTAGTATGGGATGCGCCTATTACAGGTGGCAATTGGTGTTCGCTGACATAATACTAATAAACTGTTATTGTATTGTGACTGAGACCACAATCACCTGATTGTACATTTATATATTGTGATAGACTTATAACTAAAACCTGACCAGACTTGGATGTCAACCTAGTGACATGTGGTAGATTACACGCCTTGACATTGATTGCTTGTCTACTGTTGAGATAGTTGTCTTCTACCTTTATTCATGTTGTTACCATGTATTTTACTGTTCAGTTATTTATCTTATTATTTAGTTCTTTTATCTACAGTTGCTCTTATTACTATTTATGCACATGGTTTCTTCTGCACGAGCTGTTTCCCCTTTACACACACACTCATTATGGTCGCGTTCTGACGACCCTGGGTTTGCACGTCCAGCTATTGGACAATTGTTCTAATGTGCAGGTATTCGATGAGACGGTACGCCTTGCGAGGAGCTTGGGTCCTCTCCCTTTGATTCTGGTACACTGCATTTTATTCTTGTTATTATTCTTTGTTCCTATATATCACCTTTGACTTCTGTTCAGCTGCCATTTTCTTCTTGTTGTTCATTGCTATCATGTGTAGTCTTATATGTATTATTGCAGTGGTCCTTGATTATTATAGTTTGATTATAGCTTGTTCAGGTTACAATTTAGGCTTAGCGCGTATACGTGGGGTATTTTCCTCGCGTATATGCGTCGCCATAACGTCTCCGTATCCTTAGGATCGGGGCGTTACACCTTATCTGACCCATTAAGCCTTTAGGTCCATCTGAGAACTCAACCCCTTTTACTTGAGAATCTGTTGAACTGTCTGGAGCTCCACCTAGCGCTTTATCCTCTGTCTCTAATCGTTCTTGTAACATTGATTCTTTATCAAAGACCACATCTCTGCTGATGAAGGTGCACTCTTTGTCTCCGGATCATATAGTCTAAAACCCTTGACTCCTTTGAACTCGATGAAAATGCATTTCCTAGACTTGGACTACAGTTTGTTATTTTTTCTTTACTACCAACAAAACTATACTTTGTGCAACATAAAGTCTGTAAGGTTGAATAATCCACAGACCTCCTCATTATACTTTCTTGGATCTGAAGATCAATGGCTGTAAATAATAATTTGTTTATCAGGGAGCATGCATGACTCACCGCCTTTGCCCAAAATTCTTCTGACATATCAGTTTATATTCTCATACTACGGGAACGCTTTGTAGTGGTTCGATTCATGCGCTGCTACTTCATTCTATTTTGGTCGTCCTGGAATACAAGCAGGTGTTTGATGCCGTCATCTGCCAAGTAACTTTGAACTTTGCGGAGGTATACTCGCATCCATTATTCGACCTCAAGAACTTTACCTTTTGCCCCTTCTGAGTCTCCACCATAGTTTTTCACTCCTAAACTTCTGAAATACCTTCGATTTGCTTCAAGAAGTACACTCAAATCTCTTGGAGAAATATCTATGAACATAAACATAGTACCTTGTACCCCCAATGGATGCTACGGCGAAAGCCCTAACACATTTGTGGTATGAGATCTAGCAAATACTTTGCCTTGTGTTGTGATGTAGAGAAAGCTACTTACACTATCTACTCATAATGCAAAGTTTGCTAAATTTGATTCCTGGAAAAAACACTTTTGTTGTGTAGGGTTTGAAGAACCTCATTTGGTCATGTGTCCAAGATGCATGTGTCAAAGCCTTGTAGTGTCCTTATCCATGCTATTGAAGCTTCACTAACAATAACGCTCTCGATCATCTTGTACAGGTCGCAGTTCGTTCTCCTTTAAGAATTATCGTGGAGCCCCTTAGTAACTTTAACTCCTCCATCTGCACATGAGAACTTGCACCCTTGAGCCTTCAAAGCTCCTAACGAGAGAATATTCATTTTTAGATCTGGAACGTGACACACGTCCGTGAGGGTTTGAATCTATCCATCAAATATCCTCATATGGATGTTGCTAATGCACCTATCTTGTACAAGACATCATTACCCATCAGGACAGAGTCTCCATCGAAAGAATTGTATGTACTGAATTACTCTATTTTTGGGCACATGTGGTAGTGCGCCCCGAGTTAAGTAACTAAGCATCTAAGTACTTTTTTTTTCCTAATTGAGCTGTCAGGAAATCACTTGATTCTCATCTGCTTTTTCAATAACACTGACTTATTCTGACTTTTCACTAGTACTAGCCCCATCAAAATCTTTACCGCCTTTCTTTTTCAACATCTCTTTTTATTTCATATAATTTTTGATGTGCCCTGGTTTTCTTAAGTAGTAGCAAACATACTGTTAGAAGCATCTAAATCTTTTTTGGGGTCCCCTACTATTGATGTCTTGTATGGCCTTGACAACCAATCCTGAGGTCTCCTCTTGGAATCTGTTTTTCTTCATCAGCTTATTATTTTAGAGCATCTGCCTTATATCTTTCAACTCCAATATCTCATTTTCATACATGATGGTGTCGTAAATGGTCATAACTTGATGGAAGAGAAGAAAAGTAGCAAAAGAGTTTTGTCTTCTTCTTTTAGTTTTACCTCCAAAGCCAACAAGTCACTCAAAATCCTATTGAAAGCATTTAAATGTCGTAAAATAGACATACCTTCCTTCATCAGAAGATGTATAACTGTTTTTTTTTTTCATAAAAAAGCTTGTACTATTCATCATATAAGACCTTCTAGCTTACACCAAACGCCATCAGTTGTCTTCTCGTTCATGATATTTTAGAGGACCTCATCTAATAGGTATAGATGATCATCGACTTTACGTGAAAGTCGATGTCATTCCACTCATTACCTTCCATCTTTGATGGCTTCTTCACAACACCAAGTATGATTTTGTGAGTACCCTCCTCTGGGTAACGTTGTCACTCGCATCTTCCACAACAAGAAGTTGGATTTTCATCGAATTTCTCCACATCGAACTTGGTTGTTGTGATCATTTTGTTTGCCATCGCTCTATCAATTGTTGTGAAAGCCACACAATAAGGGAGAGGACACGAGATGGCTCGGCAGCGAAGCGTGGAAGCGATCTACCAATAGCAAGCAATAAGACTAATCACCACGACACAAAAACACCAGATTTAATACGTTTGGCAAGATGTGCCTACGTCCACAGGGAGGAGGAGAAATTTTTATTGAAAACCGAAGAAGAAGAAATAACCAGAGTTATAAGAATCTGTCTCTCTTACAACTCACAATGGTGAAAACTCTCTTAAACTTGAGTTGCCTTTAAAGGCCACCCCAAGGGGTTTATATAGACTCGTAAGATCATCTTAGTCCAACACAAACTCCATCAATACAAACATCACCGCCTTAGGGAGAAAGGAAACTCGAATTCAACTCGAATGGAATCAGAACCGAAAAGAAAAGTGACAGAATCGTTGATTAGTCGACTACTCTGACCAGTAAGTCGACTACCCTGCTCATTAGTCGACTGATCTGTCTGAACACCTTTATTCTCTGTTGTAAATTAGTCCACTAACCTGCAAG